>JALLBA010000259.1:0-22652 GCA_036939675.1 Cyclostephanos invisitatus | reverse complement strand
TTCGGGCACTGGAACGTGATCTCTTCGACAAACTTCAAGCGATCCAATCCGCCCAATCGGATGAATGGGGATATCGTGGCCTCGCCGAGCAGCCCGTCGAATACGCCATGAAATCCGCCACTGCCTGGACAGATGCCCCCAATCCAGGCCCACACCGCAGCGTTGGCCTTAACGCCCAACTCACCCGCGACGCCGAAGCCATCTACGACGCTTCGAAAATGGAATACCTCTCCCAGCTCAACGTCACACAGGCCATCATCAACGCCCTCAACATCGCGGTGCCCAAAGAATTCAAACGCGGTACCAACGCCGCCGGCACCATCATGGGAGCCAGCCCCTACCGCAACAACAACAACCCGCGCACCATCCTACTCGCGCTCCGCACCCTCTACGGCCGCCCCACGCCTGCCGAGAAACAAGCCAACAACGCACTCTTTGGTGCCCCTTGGAACCCAGCGGACCCCATTGAAACCTACTTCGACCGCCTCGAAGACTGTTTCGTCACTGCCATCATTGCCACGCCACCCTACACAATGGCACAGATGATGGACATGGCCATCATGACCCTCCAGATCACGGGTCTCTACAGCCAAGCACTCACGGAATGGGAAAGCAAACCACCCATCGACCAAACGTGGGATGCACTCAAATCCCACTTCGCGACTGCATACAACCTCCGCCTCATCTCCGGCACCACGACCGCCGGACACGCAGGATATCACAGCGCCTCCAACGTTATCGAAAACGACGACACCCTCAACAACATCGAACAAACGCTCAACCACGAGCTCTCCAATCTCCACTCGGCCAACAATGCCAACCACCAATCCACACAACAACTTGTCTCCGCGTTCACGCAACAATTGGCCGCCATCACTCAGCAACTCGCTCAAATGGCCCCCTCCAGCGCAACCAACAACTCAAGGAGAAATCGCAACCGCGGCAACACATCCCGCACACCCCAGCAACTACCAGCCATGGGTCTTCCTCTTCCCCCTGGCATCCCTGCCGTGCCACCCGCCGCAGGAGCCGTGCCTGCACCTGCCTTCGCCCGCGCCGCGCCACCCAACTACAACAAACACTTCAACAACCTCAACTACTGCTTCTCCTGCGGCTACGACGTCGCCATCTGGCACACCAGCGCCACCTGCGGTAATCCCAAACTCAATCATCAAACCGGGTGCACGCGCCAGAACGTGGCACAGTACGAAGCCCTGGGACACCTCGCCTCCAAAAAGGGCATCCACAAAACTGTCATGCCTGTCAACCCCCAACCCCACCAAGCTTGACAAGGCGGGGCAACTGTAGTAGACGCAAACGCAATAACCGTTAATCCAAGACATTATGGTTATGCTACACTGCAGTTGACCCCCACACCCTTAACATATTTATCGCACAACAATCGTTTTGCCCTCCTCAGCGACGACGACGACGATGACGACGAACCCCCCCCCCCCACTACTACAAATCCAATACCCACACAATACGCTCTCGGTGACTCCGGAGCCACAGGCCACTTCATCTTGGCACACGCGCACGTCATCAACAAACAAGTCGACAACAACCCCATCACCGTCACCATACCCGACGGTTCCGTCCTCCAATCCACCCACACATGCAACTTGGACATACCTGGACTCCCACAGTCGGCCACACGCGCCCACATTGTGCCGGGACTCTCCCACTCATCACTCATCTCCATCAGCACCCTCTGTGACGCAGGGTGCACGGCAACATTCACAAAAACAACATGCAGCATCTGGCACAAGCAATGCCTTGTCCTCCAAGGCGAACGAGATCCCCTCACCAATCTGTGGCGGCTTCCCATCACTCCCACGTCCACACCCACTACCAAACCAAGCACACACACCACACCCACGACGCCCGAACGCTTGCCACAGCAAGCCCACAACATCGAACGCACGCCACAACACGCCCACAACGTCCACACAATCACACACATCCAAAACCGGGTAAAATACATGCACCAAGCATTCTTCTGCCCTCCCATTCAGACCCTTCTCAGAGCAGTGCATCTGGGATTCCTCGACACATGTCCTTTCCTCGACGCCGAGACAATCAGCAAACATTTGCCCAAATCCCCTGCCACAACCAAGGGACGCATGCGGCTACACCCAAAAAACCAACACCACGCCCAACCGATCAACAAGACGCCAGTGAACGCCAACATCTTCTGTTTTGCTGTGCTTGCTGACAAAAACCAGGGCACCATCTACACCGACTGCACAGGCAACTTGCCCACACGTGCTCTCGACAATCAACAACTATTCTTCGTGGCATACCACTACGACATCAACTACATCTTTGCCCTCCCAATACAGTCGACAAAGGGTGACGACATCATTGCAGCCTTCAGATCAATCTTCGACATCCTCACGGAAAAAGGATTTGCTCCCACCTTCAATGTCACAGACAATCAAGCCGCGGCCGCCATCAAAAAATTCGTCACCTCCCGCGACTGTGCAATCCAATTCGTCGAACCCCACAATCATCGCGTCAATGCCGCGGAACGAGCCATCCAAACTTTCAAAAACCACTTCATCAGTGGACTCTGCACCACCGACATCAATTTCCCACTCCAACTTTGGAACCATCTCGCACAACAGGCCGAGATGACATGCAACCTCCTCCGCCGCTCCCGACTCAACCCCACAATCTCGGCATACCACCAACTACACGGCCACAAATACAACTGGAATGCACACCCCCTGGCCCCACCAGGGACGCGTGCCCTCATCCTCAATCCACCAGCCCTACGAACATCTTGGGGCCCACGCGCCATCGACGCGTGGTACTGCGGCCCGGCAATGGATCATTACCGCTGCTGCAACTTCTACGTGCCGGAAACACGTGCCATGCGCATCACAGCCACCTATGAACTATACCCCACACACTGCAGCCTTCCAACCGTCACCCCACACGAGCACACGAGCATCGTATTCAACGAGCTCATCCGATGCATCGCACCACTACCGCGAGCCAACAAACGACGAATGCTCACAAAAATCATCCACACAATCACCGCAATGGCGGCCACCACCACATTATACAACGCCGACGCCGACCTCCCTTGGCCAGCCGACCCACACTCTTCAAAGGGTGCAGAGCACCAAACATCAACAAACCCATCAGCTCCGGCCCAAGTCTTAGCCGCACCGCGTATTCACGCCCGCCATACACGGGCTAACACGCCAATCCACCCTACCAACACACCCACTCCTGACCATACCATCACACCCACTCCAGACCCTACACCAATACCCTCTACCACGGCAACACACGACCAACATCCACGACGATCCGAGCGCATCGCCCTCCTCTCCCCCCGGCTCTACAGCAACATGGCACTACACCACATAGCAACTGAAGTACTCCACACTGACCCTCTCACTTTTCAACCACTATGCTTTGCCGTCATTCACCCCACCACGGGTGAATCCATCACCAAATACAAACGCCTACAAAACGACCCACTCCTACGCGAAGCATGGGCCCGGGCCTTCGGCAAAGAATTCGGGAACCTCGCCCAAGGCGACGCCGCCACGAACACGCCAGGCACCGACACCATCTTCGTGCTCACGCACGATCAAATCAAACAAATTCCACGCGACCGAACCGTCACGTACACACGCATTGTTGTCGACTACCGCCCACAAAAGTCGGATCCCAACCGAGTCCGATTGACTGCAGGTGGCAACCTCATTGATTACCCTGGCGAGCTCACGACTCGCACAGCCGACCTCACAACCACCAAACTACTGTGGAACAGCGTCATCAGCACAAAGGACTCCCGCTACATGTGCCTTGACATCGACAACTTCTACCTCGGCACTCCGATGGCCCGCTTTGAATATATGAAGATACCCATCGATGTCTTCCCCCAAGCAACCATCGACCAATACAATCTACTCCAACACGTGCACAATGGATTCATCTACCTAGAAGTCCGCAAAGCAATCTACGGCCTCCCGCAAGCAGGCATCCTAGCAAACAAGCTCCTCCGACAGCGTCTGAGGCCATTTGGATATTTCGAGGTCGCGCACACGCCCGGCCTTTGGAAGCACATCTCCAGACCCATTCAATTCACACTCACCGTCGACGACTTCGGGATCAAATATGAAGGAAAGGAGCACGCCAACCACCTCATCGACGCCCTCCGCACACACTACAAACTCAAAGAGGATTGGAACGGTGCACTCTACTGCGGCATCTCCCTAAAATGGGACTACCAACAACGTCACGTGGACATATCCATGCCATTGTATGTGGAAAAGCTCCTCGCCAGGTTTGACCACAAACCTCCTACAAAACCACAACATAGCCCACACAGCGCCCCACCGCGTCATTTTGGAACCACTGCACAAATTCCAGTGGACCACGACCTGTCCCCAACTCTACCACCCGACAGGATCAAACGAATTCAACAAATTGTGGGCACCATCATGTACTACGCCCGAGCAGTAGACATCACTACGCTCGTTGCCCTCAGCAGCATCGCCGCTGAACAAGCACAGGCAACCGAACAAACCGAAAAACATGTCCACACCCTCCTGGACTACCTTGCAACCCACAACACCGCCACGATACGATATGTAGCATCTGACATGGTCCTCAACATCCACTCAGATGCATCATATCTCTCCGAGCCACGCGCACGAAGCCGCCTCGGTGGAACATACTTCATGGGAAGCCTACCCAAGAACGGCAAACCCATACAAATCAACGGCCCCATACAAATCCATGCCAGTATCTGCAAATTTGTTGTCACATCGGCAGCAGAAGCCGAACTAGGAGCCTTGTTCTACAACATCCAAGAAGGAACAATACTACGCCTTGCCCTCGAAGAACTTGGGCATCCACAACCACCCACCCCAGTCCATTGCGATAATATCACCGCAGTGGGTATCGCAAACGATACAGTCAAAAAACAACGATCACGAGCCATGGAAATGCGTTTCTTTCGCGTCACAGACCAAGTCGCCCTAGGAAACTTCAATGTCACATGGCACCCTGGCCAGGAAAACCTCGCCGACTACTTCACAAAACACTTTGAAGCAAGACACCACCAAGCGGTACGCCCTTGGTATCTCCACATGCACAACTCGCCGCATATATTGCCGCGAGCATTGGCGCCCAGCGCGCTGAAAGGGTGTGTTGGAACACTTCCACAGGGCTACGCCAAGAGCGTTCCACTCCCACATCTACGGCCAGACCGGACCCCCGTACCAAAGACGTACGTCCGGGCACAGAGCCACCCATCTGTCGCAGCTGCGCCACAGCAGCGCCCCAGAGCACCCAACACCAGAACAATTAGACCAATAGACTCATAAATCGTCTAGTTCACCATTTATCTCTAGTCTCTTCTGCTTCTGTTCAATACCAGCAGCGTCGCCGAATTTAGGCCCGTTGGATGATGCTGAGCTTCCCCCCCCTGACACGCAACACTCATCACCGTCGTTGTTGTCGCGGACGCGAGATACGGACAACGGCATGGATTTTTGCCCGTTACATCGACGCGTGGTCAAGGGATGACCGCAGCGGCAGAGGCATTCCTCCCTCCGGAGACTGTGGGCGTCCACGTGTCTCAAGTCAACGCGTTTGGCGCGACGATGCCTCTTCGGTCGAAACTGCGGAACAGCGAGGGGACGGACAGCGCAAGGATGCGGCTGGTGATGACACTCTTCAGGCCATCATCGACAGATCGTTCGAGTCGGTCTTTGGCCCTGATGCTCAGGTGGCGCCCACTCCTCTTCGACTAAAAAAATTATTTGACGAGGGGGCGCAAGCAGTCGATCGGATTTTTGCCGAAATTAAAGGGGGGCAGACACGGCATGAGGAGCGCATCAATACTAAGGTATCGGCCCTCACGACCTCAGCGCAATATGACTGAGGAGCGTGTCAAGTTGACATCGCCAGGCTCCGACAGGAGACGGAAGAAGCACTCGATCTGATCCAAAAGGAGACGGATGCGGCCTACGGCCCGTCGGTTCGGGGCATCCCGGGCCTCATCGCTTTATCACGGCAGAATGCTGCGGACATTCAAGAACTGATTGCCTTTGCCAAAGCCCACAAAAATGATATTAAAGTGCTCCGTCAGGATGTTGCGATGTGTTTGGAGTTGAGATCTACTGTGGATGGGTTAAAATCTACTGTCAACGATATGAAGACACGTCAGCTCACACATATTCGGGAAAGCATCAAGCGGGTCGAGGCCATCATATCCACAAAATTGGTCACGATGGATAAGACATTCACAGAGGCCCTCGACACGGTCCACGTTTGGGTGACAAAGCTCTTGCAAGCAAAGCCACAGTCTGCAAAACTTACAGATTCTATGACTTCCCCCGGGCTCGATGCGAGGTCAACCCCATCTTCCCCGCCACGCGGCAACCCATAGACGTTTCAAACAGCAAATGTGGTCACTGCCTCCAACACGCAGGTCGATGGCCACCGGTCTTCTGTTGATGCGGATGTTACCAATGGTGCGGCTGGTTCAAATGATGCATCTTGTCGGGACGGTCACACAGATAGACCCCATCTGCCCAGGGACAATGCTTTCGGGGTGAGGGGCGTAGACTCTTCCAACTCTGTTCGTGGGCACTCTCGTTTGGACCCTCGCCATTCCACACGCGATGATGGCCAGTTCCCACAAGAGGAGGACCAGTTTGTCAGGACTCACGGCACCTCCCGTCCTACTTCTCAGCCTTATTCTGGGTCACGTGACACCAGGAATGAGGCAGCACGGTCCGATCCTCGGAGATACGATGCTCACGCCCCCCCGTATCGGCCACCGGCCGTGAATGTTGACTATGGTTTGGACGAAGACAACGAGGATTATCTCCCACAAGGCGGACTCATCATTTCCCCCCGCCATTGGGATCGTTGACAAGTTGCCCAGTCAGCTGGGCATAGCCCTCTTGACGCCGCCGCACTTGGTTGTCGAGAATACCACGGTTACCAACAAGGATATACCCGGCTCATGGCTGAGAATATCACCTGCTGCGGATATAAGGAGGTCTACCGCAATGATATTATCCTGCTACATCGCAGGGTCATGGATGCTTGGGAGAATCTGCACACAAAGCAGCGTGGCCCGCCATTAGATAGGATACTGGAAAAAGGCCTCCCGGTTTTCCCCAGACTGGACAGCTTGGATATGGCAGCCACGGCGAATTTTTACGACAAACTCCAGAAAACATCGGCACTATTCCTCCTGTTGGAGTAACGCCCCGAGGCGTTCGTCCTAGATAAGCACACCGGTTGGTTCCAAATTGGTATTAAGTAGGTGATTATTCTCTAGAAGTGAGACGAGGGGAGTTCCTCAGACTTCGGCGTTTTTTCCATCCATAAAGGTAGATAAAAAGTACCAAGTACATCAAGTACATTAAAAAGTACCAAGTACATCTCCCAACACCTCCTCCCGCTTATGATGTTTGATGCTGTCTGCCTCAATATGGGTTTTGAGGGATTGTGCCCCCCTGGGTTTGGATTGCCACGGTATGCTGAAATTGCTGGGGCCTTTATGGAAGTGCTCCCACGCCTGCTTCCTGATACTGATTCACAGGTTACATCGTTAGTTACAGTGGTGCGGGTGGAATCGAATAACGGATTTGACCTTTTATGGCGGGTGTTGGAACTGGCGGTGCCGGGTTTTGACCCGTCTTTGCAAATCAATGCTCCAGTTTGGATGGGAGATGATATCTTTGATTTCTGCCTGGACTTTGTCCTATATTTTTGTCTTAAAGCAAAGAAGGGGCTCGTCCACGATGAACGGACTAAGAGCATCACGTTCTTACAGGCTGTTCGTGAACCTGCGTATGTGGACGTGATTACTACTCTCAACGCGCACATAGACACGTACCTGTCTAAACACGACTTTGGATATCTCCCTCCCAACTTGTGTATGATGGGCCTTGCCACCCAAATGCACAAGAATGCACGTGCATGGGTGCATGATGTTGTTCCCCGTGTTGCTCGTCGTTTGGCTTGGCATCAGGAGGAATGGCACCCATTTACCCCGGAGATCCAGGGCTTTCATTTGCCACAAGCTTATTGTACGGACACTCCTCGGGATAGATATGAGCATGGGGCACGCACCCCTCACCGCAGAAGTCATGGGGGGGAGTATGGTCTTGGGACTCATCGCCCCGAGCGTGAACCGGGTCAGGAGTCTACCCGTTGTCCTATGCAAGCCGGCTCCGAACGGGAATATCGTGGTCGTTACGCTCGACCTAATCATAATCTTTGCGCTTGGGACCTTGACATCGTATGTGCCACTTGCAAACGCCGTGGGCACCCTGCGTCCAATTGCGATATGCTGACAATGGCATTGTTTCTAGACAAATATGTGAAGCACTCCATGACTTTGGCAGAACGAGATAAATTGGAGGCGGCGTGGCTCTTACGGTGGAAAGAGGCCCTTGGTAATCCCAGTCATATGCCCCACAAGGTGATGCGGGCCTATCTTGATTACATGGATATGTCATCAGACGTCTTGGACAAGCAAATGGACTGGGACAGCTGGCCTGAGGATGACGAGGTGGAAGATTTTGGCTTGGACATTCCATCGGAGCCCCCCCAGTCTTTATGACTAGGGTATGATCCTTCTCGATGCATTGGGTTGGATCATATGGCACCTTCTGCAATTTCTCCCAGACCTCCTCCTCGTCCTGATACAGGGGAGTCTACGCCGCTCGGTGTGACAATTGGTGCACCGTCCCGCGTCCCCTCCAATCTTCATGGCACCCCTCAATGCTCAAAGGTGGGCCTCGGGTCCACTCCCGAGAGAGATCTCCCGCCTCCTCAACCTCCCCCATCGCGTGCTCAGCGTATTACTTTTACGACAGCCCCCCACGTCCAACCCCGTCATGTCCGATTACTCCGTTGGTGACATTTCATCTTCCGATGGATAAAGCCCGTCCACTGCCCATTGATGATGATGCTTACTTCCTCCCACCAGGATCATCGGCTGATCCAAGTATTCTCATTCGCCTGGCTTCTCCAACAACACAATTTGAATTCCCATTTCACACTGCAGAGGAAACGTATTGCGAATACAATATTTTGGTTGGCACACCTCAAAAATGTCTGATGGATAGTGTTACGCATGTGGTCGGTTTGCCGCGCGTGTGTGGTCTCTCGACGTTGGATGATCTGGTGGTACGGATGTCTCGGAATGTGCACGGTCCCGATGCTTGGAACAATCCTTCGTTGGTGGATGGCGGTGCTAACATTTGCCTCACGGGCATTTTAGACCTACTCGTAGATGTTGTGTCGATTGCACCTCTTCCGATATCGGTTGCTACTAAAACTGGGGAGGTCTCGTTGGAGTTGCACCAAACGTGGACTTCTCCCGTTGACCCTTGTGGATGGCTCTGTTTATTATCAACCGTGCTACTACTGCAAGAATGAGGTGGAGACTATTATATCTCCCCAGGCCATACTTGCTGCAAGTGACGTCCTGGTACGGTGGACTCAAACGGGTCACAAAGATGGTAGTTCGGGTTCAATCCATTTTGATAGTGATAGCGGTCTCCTCTCTATGGAGATTGTACTTGAGAACCGTGATGGTCTGTACTACTGCCCCATGGATGTGTTCATGGTCGATTCAGACCCCGTCCGGAGTTCTGTTCCCATCATTCATCGGGCCCTCATCCCGCCCCCACCTGTGAAGCGTCGGCACAAGGACTTTGATCCGGCGCCTCCCAACCGTCTTACAGAGACGGAATTGTGGATGCTTCATCTTGGCTCACCGGGTGAAGACCAACTTGATTTACTTCCGGGCAGGGTTACCGGCATCCCACATGGGTTTTAGTACATCCATTCCATTTCATTGACTGGAAAGAGGAGGCACGGGTCCAAAAGCAAGCCGCCGGGAGAGCGGTGGAACGTACCACGGAGATTGGTCGACGTTTTTATATGGATTTTGGATTTATGCGGGCTTTGTCTACAGACTACTCCAGACCCAATAAAGTCAATGATCCTGTGGTTGCCTCTTGGGATGGGTATTCGTCATATCTACTCGTGGTGGATGAGGCTTCACGTTATATCTGGGTTGTTCTGACAAAATCGAAGGAGCCCCCAATTGACATTCTCGATTCATTCCTCGACCGCTTTGGTCACATCAACGGCGGTTCGATACGCTCAGATCAAGGTGGTGAACTTGCCCGATCATTTGCGTACTCCGATTTACTGTTGCGGAAACACAAATATGTGGTTGAACCAACGGGTGCTGACAGCCCATCGCAAAATGGAGCCACGGAGATATATAATGCGAAGTTGGCGGTGCGTACGCGGACACTTCTGTTCGGATCCGGCTTACCTGCGAAGTATTGGTCATTGGCGTTGGTTCATGCAGTATACCTGCATAATCATCTTGTGTATACTGTGATGCGAAAAACACCCTTTGAAGCCTTCTTCGGGGCTCAGCCGGATCTCTCAAGTTTAAAACTATTTGGGTTGAGGATGTGTGTGAAACGTTCAGGCTCGCATCGCAGCAAGTTAGACCATCATGACTTCAAGGGTATCTTTCTTGGATATACTGCCATGGATCAGAATATTGTACATCTGGATCTCGATTCGGGGGTGGTTAAGTCGAGTCATCACACTCAATTCGACGAAGCTTGGTATCTCCAATCTACTAGGCCCCCGGCAGCACAACTCCTGTATGATTTGGGTGTACTCCCCGATGACGACACATTGGTAGACGACGCATATGAGATTCCAGTTGTTTTGCCTACGCGACTCCTTGCTCCATATCCATCGTGACGGCTCCATGGCCTCCATTCAACAAGACAGGACCTTTCTCCAAGCCATGGTCTGTACCCGATCATAGCCGGCACATCCACTTGCCTCTGCGGACACTCACTGAGGAGCCTCCGCGTCCGTCTCGTGCTCGCGCTGCTAGGGTCAAACCTTCCGCTGGTCGTAATTTGGCTGCGGAACTGGTGAACGAATTCAAAATAGGCATTCACAACATGATGATGATTTACATGTCTCCAGACCCGTACCATGAGGCATTTGAACAGACGATTGACCTTCGAAAATTTGACTTATCTAAGCATGCTACAGGTGGCCTGTGTCTTTATGCTTGGGACGGTCGGGTTCATCTGGCCTCAATTTTGCCTGGTACTCCGGCCGCCCGTATACATGGGTGGCGAGCCTGGTTGCGTGGTGCATGGCTTATCAAAGTTGGCGAAACTACCATTGCTTCAATTGATGATGTTGTGCACGCTTTTGAATGGTTACGAGAAACGGCATGTCCTAACATTACCCTCTTATTCTCACATCCGGAAGTCCGCCCCAATTTATCACAAGATGGCATCCCTATCGTGTCATCGGCTCCGTTCTCACAACTTACTCATGCCTAACTCAATAATCGATGGGAGTTCTCAATGGTGGCCAAGCACTTGCGTACGTGCAAGCCCTCTTACGAGCATGTGAACTCGGGCGATGTCCTCAATATTGTTACACAGGTGATGCGCCTCACAAGGTGTAAATTATTGAAGCAACCAGATTGGAACGAATGGCAATCGTCGGAATACTTGCAACTGGACCAATACGATGCACAAGGGATGCTTGGCCAACCTGTTCCAATCATTGAACATATGTCAGTATTCCACTTGGTGTGGACGTATGCCATCAAAGCATTAGATTCACGTAAAATGGCTCGCTGGGCATGCGACGGCACTCCTCGTTCGGGTCAAGCAAAAATACTCGATGAAACATTTGCAAATTGTGTTGACCAGACAAGCTCACGCCTTTTCTACATGATATCTGCAGCGGAAAACCTCCTCATCTATGGTGCTGACGTGTCAAACGCATTTGCTGAAGCCCCACCTCCCAAACAGGGGTTTTATATTCATCCTGACAGGGCGTTCAGGGAATGGTGGGTGAATCACAAGAAGCGACCCCCGATACCCGACGGTTATGTAATCCCTATATTATTGGCAATGCAGGGGCATCCGGAATCACCTCAGTTATGGGAAAAGCATGCGGATGCCATCCTGCAGGATTGTGGGCTTGTGCCTACCGTCCACAAACCCTGTCTGTATTCTGGGGTAATCAACGGACAACGTGTCATCTTTAAACGGCAGGTCGATGACTTTGCTGTGGCTGCGCCTAATGAGCATACAGCAAATATACTCCTGGACATGATTGACGACAAATTAATGATCCCCATGAAACGACAAGGCGTTCTGGACATGTACAATGGAATTGATGTCATCCAAACTCGATATTACATCAAGATATCGTGCAATTCTTACATCAAAAAGATTTGTGATAAATACTTGGACTCGTGGATGCAAAATTACACCAGCACAGAAGATCGCCCTACCCCGCTACCTACGGACCCAACTTGGTTGAAGAAGTTTATTGCTGCCACAGGCGACCCTGATCTTAAAGCTCAGGCACGTTTGGCTAAGACTATGGATTTAGGGTACCGTAGTGGCATTGGAGAATTGATTTGGGCGATGACGACGTGCCGCCCGGATGTGGCATATGCAGGGGTCAAACTCTCACAGGCCAACGCTTGTCCTCACAAACATCATTACCATGGAATCAAACACGCTCTTAAATATGTCTACAGCACCAGAGAAGATGGTTTGTACTATTGGCGTACTGCTCCTCGAGATGAGTTTCACGATCCGCTCCCTAAAATCAACAGCAATAAGAATGACCTTCTATTGGATAACCGACCGGAGTATGACACTAATGTCTTGCATGCTTATACTGACTCGGACTGGGCGTCTTGTGTCAAGTCACATCGGTCATTTGGGGGTTCATGCATCTGTCTTGCAGGTGGCACAATTGCCTACAAATCTAAGTTTCAACCCACAGTTGCCGGATCATCCACAGAGGCGGAATTCATGGCCGCTTATGACACCGGCAAGATGATATTATTTGTTCGAAGCATATTGTGGGACTTGGATAACCCGCAAGAGGCGGCCACGATTTTATATGAGGACAATGACGCGTGTACTGCGATGGGAAAAGCACAGAAACCTACACCCCGCACACGCCATATTGATATTAAGTATTTCTCAATTTGTGAATGGATTGAACGCGATCTTATGGTATTGGAATGCATTGACACATCAATAAATATGTCCGACCACTTCACAAAAGGCTTCTCACGGGCGCTATTTCATCGACATGCCGATTACTTGCTGGGACGCATCCCTCCGATGTACTCGCCTATATACAAGTCCACAATTGGAACGTACACAAATCAACATGTCGACATGGATAAATTCATTCCTGTTTTGTTTACAACACCAATGACTGCTGCCGCTGCTAGAGTTTATGCCCCACTTTTAGAAGATTATATGGGGAACCCTTGGTTGGTTGTTCTCTGGCATGGTTAGTCCAATCCTATGTCTCCACATTTAAGATTGTGGGGGGGTGTTACCGTAGTACGTAGTTAGTTAAGTACCTAAGTACTCACTTCTACTCCTATCGCTACATGCCAGTGACGATGGGATTATTAGAGTAGATAACCAAACCAGCAACCGACGGAGATACTGAAAACATTAATACTCATGAGAAAAGACGCTGCTAATATAATAACAGCCGTAGTTGCCGCAACAATTTGCAATGGCGGCATCAACGGATTTACAATTACGTCACATGTTTCGCCATGCAAACATGCTCGCACTCTTCCTTTGATGATGTCGTCGTCGGATGAATCTCCAGTTTTGGTCAACCGGGAAGCGTTTGTTCAAGCGATCGACGTTCTGAAAAGCGACATGGGGATGGAGATATTCTCAGAGGGACAGAGGCCAATGTATGCGATTGGAAAGCTGGTAGCTCGATTGCCTTTGGAATTAGTGGGTGGTATTCGCTTTGCGGACTGCGAAACTTTGACCCTTATAAGCCAACTTAAGGAATCGGTCGTCGATGAAACGGGAATGCAGTCACTTGATACTATTGTTGCCATTCGAGCTGGTGGTGATGGCCTCGGCGGGTATGGCTACGAGGGATCTACAGTCGGTGCAAGTATTGCTGAAACTGCGCAAGCTTACACCGATGCGATTAAATACGCGATGCAAAATAATTTCAATGATATTGAATTGGAGGTCAATAGATTAGTACCATTGATGCCATCTACGGAGTGATTGGTTCTCTATTTTTGAGAGGGGAATGTTCTTTCATCCCGTCTCTACCTATGTATGAGTCAATAAAATAACGTAGATATTTATAACACAATCAATCTGTGACAAGCACATCCCCAAAAATCGTTACACTGATGCACTGATACTGCTCAAATTTGCAAACACACTCATGGGTTTGCCAGCCTCTAGCTCATCCCGGCGTTTCTCTTTGAGATACGTATCCACGGCATCGGCAACACCTCTGCCCTCGTGGATTGCCCAAACAACTAAGCTCTGACCTCTGCGGCAGTCTCCAGCGGCAAAAACTCCCTCAAGGCTGGTACGGTAATCGCCATAAACCGCGTGGATATTGCTCCTCTGATCCAAATCTAGATCCAACTCCTTTGCAATGTAGTCCTCTGGCGAAACAAAACCCATTGACAGCACGGCGAGATCACACGGCCACTCGCGCTCGCTCCCCTCGACTGCCATTGGACGACCGCTGCTAATTTCCACATCCTGAGTTATGAGCGCCTTGACATTACCGTCTTCATCCCCAATGAATTCCTTCGTCATGACTGCATACTCACGCGGATCCTTCCCGAAAACGGCACGTACTTCGGCGTGTCCGTAATCGATACCGAAAACACGTGGCCATTGCGGCCATGGGTTGTCGGAGGCACGTTCCGGGGGTGGTCTGGGCATCAGTTCAAAGTTGGTGACGGACTTGCATCGATGACGCATGGACGTTCCAATGCAATCGGTACCAGTATCGCCACCACCGATCACAATAACATTCTTGCCAGCGGCGGTGATGAACTTTGACCTGTCCCAGTTGGACTCCAACTTGCCCTCTTTCGTCAAGAGGAGCTTTTTCTGATTCTGGGTGAGAAACTCCTATCGAATGAAGGAAAAATGAAAAATGAAACGGACATATGTAAAACGTTTAGGGGGTGTACTATTCAAAATACAAATATCACCGAAACATAAAAGCTAGACAACACGGGATAAATCTTACCATTGCAAAGTGAACGCCCTTCAAATCCCTGCCCGGGACTGGCAAATCCCTGGGCTTGGTAGCACCAAGACAGAGCGAGAGCGCGTCGAAGTTCACCCTCAAATCGTTGACGTCAACGTTATCGCCGATATTCGCGTTCGTCACGAACTCGATGCCCTCCTCGCGAAGGAGATTCACGCGACGATCGACGGTCTCCTTCTCTAGCTTCATGTTCGGGATGCCGTACATTAGCAGTCCCCCGATGCGATCGGCGCGCTCGAATACCGTGACCTTATGCCCCATCTGATTCAACTGGTCCGCCGCGGCGAGGCCGGCCGGGCCGGATCCGACCACGGCGACGGTCATGCCCGTGCGTTCCTTGGGAATGCGGGGCGTGATGAGACCCTCGTTCCACGCATTGTCGACTATGGAATACTCGATGTCCTTGATCGTAACGGGGGCATCGACGAGGCCGGCGACGCACGCCCCCTCGCACGGCGCGGGACATACGCGTCCGGTGAATTCCGGGAAGTTGTTCGTCTTGTGCAGGCGTAGGATGGCGTCGCTCCACTGTCCGTTGTATACCAGGTTATTCCACTCGGGAATGAGGTTGTTCACGGGACAACCGGTATGAGTCTGGCAGAAGGGCGTGCCGCAGTCCATGCACCTCGCGGCCTGGACCTTCCGCTCGATGGACGTGTGCTTCTCGTCGTCGACGCCCTCGACGGGGTTGAGTTCACCCCAGTCGAGCACGCGCTTGGCGGGGTCCCGGTATGGCTCCTTGTTCCGCTGGTAGTTGATGAAGCCACGGAGTTTTTCGATTGGTTGGTAGGTTCCATCGCGGCGCTTTACCCTGGTGCGAGGAGAGGAGACGGGGGCGATAAAGTATTGTTGGGCGGGAATTGCACGAAAAAGGGAATATATTCAATGATTTATAGCTGATGGGACGCATGGATACATTTGCATTAATATCAAAAAGACAGCCTACTATCCGAATTCGTCGTCAACGAACGGGAGGATGTAAACTCACTTGGGCTCGTTGTCGTGATCGTATATTCCCTCCCTCCAAATTTCGTGCCTACCGTCGCTACCGATCGGACCGCCGACGCTCGTCGCCTTCGACGAGAGGGTGCGTGGGAAGATCGACTTGGCCCTTATCAGCTCGGTCGCATTGCGCCTGGCGATTGTCGATGCCAACATGGTTCTTCGTGCACGTGTTCGATTGTTTTATTCTGCGAATGCGTCGGATGCTACTAATTGGTGCATGTGCATGCGGAAAAGGAAGAAGTACAGTGCAAAAAGGGAAAGATCGTGGCATAAAGATGGGAGGTTTGAGGCGCGCGGGAGGTTCGGCTGTGTGCATCAAAAAGAGTGGCGGGAAACTGAACGGACGGAAGTGAAAGTTCAGCATTTGATAATTGGGATTATTCAATTAAAGGGACTCCTTTCCCAAGCTACGCGCCGGCCGCTCCTCCAACGCTTCTCTCGCGCGATCCTTTCGCACAAGAATGCCGTGGTGTGACCCCCCCGGCCCAAAAATAACGAAAAATAAGGACGACCACGATGAAGCTGTCAATAATAGCAACGGCGCTAGCCGCGACCGTCGGCCTAGCCTCCGCCGCCCCGGCAATCGTTTGGAGGAAGAGCGGCGGCGACGGCGCCGCCGGCGTCGGCCCCGCGTCGTCCACGACGCACGTTTCCGATGCCATCGACGCCCGGTCGTTGCTATCGTCCGTACTCGACGCCGGCGAGGGGAAGGAGGACGCCGCATCGTCGTCGTTTTCCTCCCCCTCGGCATTGGCTGCGGTCATCTTCCTCGTGGGGCGTGACGTCGACGGCTCTGAGGGATTGTCATCCCTCGCGTCGTCCGGGAAAATTCCCGAGGTCAGGAATAGATACCTGACCGCGACCGAGGTCCATCATCACGTCCGGGGGATGGAATCGTCGCGGACCGTGGCGAGGGATGCCTCCAATGCCCCTGGCGATCGCGAGGGAGGCGGACGCGTCGTCGTACGAGTTTCCATGGAGGAATTCCGACGCAAATTGGCATCGATGGCGCAGACCGAGGCGGAGGAGCTAGCTTCGGAGGAGGAGGCTGTGGGTGGAGACGACGCTGTCAAATCGACGAAGATCACCAAGACGGAGAGGAGGCGGAGGATGGCCATTTCCGAGGCGGACGTGCTCGTGGTCGACGTTGCGGTCAATGACGACTCGTCCAAGATCGATGACGTCATAATCGCGGCCATCGACTCGTCCGTCGTTCGTAACGTAATACTTTCGTCCGTACGATCCACCTCGGAGGTCAAGCACGCGCGCAAGCTCGCCGTTGGCGAACGCTTCGCCAAGAAAATGGCGTCCAACAACAGCAGCAACAACAGCGGACGTCGTCTCCAGGAGGAGGACGCGAATGGAGGAGCGTCCGCGGAGGGGGTGTACTACGTCAACATGACGCCCAACATCTTCGCCGGATTGCTCTTCTTCTTCATGTTCGCGTTCACCGCCCACCTCGGACTGTCGTGCATGAACATGATCGAGGGACAGGACGTTTTCGTGAAGAAATATCCACACATTGGTCGTGAGGTATAATGGACATGTTTTGGACTAGAGTAACTGTTTTTAGTTTTATTTATTTATTTATGTTTTATTTTCACCCGCCGCTCAACGTAACTTGGATGATGGGGAAGGCTGCTTTGTAATTATTATGACGAGTTCGACTCAAACTATTATGTAGCACTCGTCATCGAATTTAATCACACCATGCTGTATCTACTCGGGAGGTCGGGAAGATAACCAATTATTTGCATTTATCTCGAGGTTTCCATAAACCATGATAATAATTTCGAACATGCAGTACTATCAAAAAGACCAATCCAAGGACGAATGCAATGAGCTTGAATCGGCTGGCAATGGACCCTGCAGTCAGCAGGAAATTATTCGCCGGAAGTGGAAAAATTTTCGTCGCATAAAGAAGTACAATTGTCTCTAATATATCGCACAGCATGATGAATGGAAACATCAACGAGAACTGCGTTGAGAGTCCGGCGAACTTGCACTGCCTGTGAAGCAATGCACCCAAAGAGAGTGTGTAGGTCGGCATAATCAGAATGAAATCAAAAAAAATTACCCGCATGTAGACCTCGCGTCCATGCGGCCCCAGCGCGTCGAGGTAACCTCTGAGCCTATCGGATGTAATTCCTCCTACCCACGCATCCGGAATGTCTTCCCCCGCCCCGTATTCACCCAGCGGCTTCCACGACGTCAGGACCATGAAAAGGCATCCCACGCCAACCTGCATGGCGAGGGGATGTGCGCTCGCCTTGTCGAGAAGTGAAACGATGGGCATTGGAAAAAACTCGATCGATGTCCATCGCATCGCTCATATCTCATCTCTTATTGTATTGTATCGTATCGTATCACCCTACGATACATAAATCGGTTCCTACTACGAGGGTTCAATGATTCATGATTCTGTGAGTACCATCACACATAGGGCCTGTTCTAACAAAAACCTTATCGCCACCGACTCCGGATTGAGTTGGGGAGGGAATGGGGGGGTACGATATCCTCTCCGAAGAGAGAGAACCGATTCTCTTGTCATGAGCCAGCTTACGCTCAAAGATGAGCATCAACACATTCAGAGGCTGTGGCTTGTCGATGGTCGTACTTATGTGACAGCTGAAAAGGGGAGTGTGTGCTTTCATCGTAGATTGGAATGGTCTTCTCTATCATAGTGAGCATGTTTCCAAGCGATTCTTTACATTGACATCAACACATTCAGAGGCTGTGGCTTGTCGATGGTCGTACTTATATGACAGCTGAATAGGGTAGCGTGTGCTTTCATCGTATATTGGAATGCTCTTCTCTATCATAGTACGCATTTTTCCAAGCGATTCCTTACATTGGCGAGTCTTACACAAGATCTTGAAGAGACCAAATATGACGTTCATGCAACTTGCAATTATTATTTGATAATTCTTAATTGTCGTGAAGGGCTTGCGGCTCCACAAGACGATGTGAGCTTGTTCGCTGTCAATACAAATCGCTTCGTTTTGACAAGTCAATCACTGCTCCGTGATGCAACTATTATGATTGTAATGATATCATCACTCTACGAAATAATGTGTCCCCTTTGATTTCTATGAAACCATCAATACTCAAAACGTTACCCAGAACGAACTGTTATCTTCCCGCGTCGAGCTGCATTTCTCTGGATAAATCCTCTCGTACGACTTGACATGATGCAAGATAGACACGCAGCGATTAGATTCTTCCTTTGGGTAGAGCTCGAACTTGCCATCTCTATCAAAACCATCAAATATTTGATCTGGATCATCTTCGGCGCAGTCAGAAAGCCGAATCGGTCTCGTTTCTGAATGGCCGGTAACCGTCCAACACAACGTCTGGTTACGCACAGGACGGATGGTGCTTCCAAGTCTAGTGAATTGTTGCCGTTCAGTATCGTCACACCACTCCATGTAAATACTATCACCTTGAATGCAGTCATGACATTCTATGAAATGGAGTTGTAACAGCTTACGTCAGTACGTGTTGTGTAACTTAGTGTGCACGAATAAAGCCCATCTACTAAAACATACCGGTGCAATACCACAATTCTTCTCTTTTATTTTGCCATCGATACCCTTTTTCCCAGTAAAGACGTAGGCGGAAAGAGCTTGTGTCTTGTGGAGTAGGTTCCACGGTTGGAAGCGGTTTCTCTGATAGACGTGGACTTGGTACTTTTGTGTGAGGTGGAAGGAACTCAGTTGTTACGCTCTCGAGAAATACCGACATGGTGGTATCCTCCTCGAATGAGATAGTCTCAGTGAATGATAGCAATGTGGGTAGGGATGTTGATGGCTCCGACGAGCTGGGACTAGGTGATGATGGCCTCCGAGATGTAGGACTCGATGTCGTTGGCTCCTGAGTCAGACGATGCGTTGTTCGACGACGAACCGCCGAAGGGGTTATGGACGCTTCATCCTCAGAAGATGCCGCAAAGACAGCTAGTGGTGCTCCCCTCTCGCGATGGAGTTGAGATAATATAAAGGCTGCCGTTGCGGCGCGATTGGGAGGGGGCATTATCTTCGGTCGACGCAATTGGTGGTGTAGTCTTATGTTGTGTGTCCAAGACAGATTGTGTTGGAAGGAAGTTTCGCAAGTCTCTCGTTGGTTATTCACGAGAGGAATTAGTATCAGGGCCGAGACTCAACACGTATTGTAAAAGTGTGTAGGAGTACGGTTTTTAGAGATTAGACTCCGCTACCTACCTACCGTATTAGCCGGGGCATAAGGATCGCCGGGGCATAAGGATCATACGGTATAACTATTAGAAAATCTAAGTTAATTAGCACTCCTACGTACGATTACGTCCTCCCTTCCGGTTCGACCCGTTTAATTACTAAACTCCTGCGCTGAGGTGCCCATTCACCCCCATCGCCGGAAGGAGCTTGTTAAGAGCTTTCTGTCGATCCTAACATTCCCATACTTTCCTCGATGGGGCTTAATGTTGTGTCAACATCTTTGTTTCGTGTCCACGTGCCATGTGCAACACCTCTCTCCCTGTGCACAACTAAAAACACAACTAACAAAACCTACACAAAACAACAACAATAACAACAAACAACATGAACTCGATGAGCTCCCCCCCCGAGTTCGTTGACAAATCAACGTTCACATATGCCCCGACTGTCAAGCACCCGACAGGACAGTCGGTCGATATAGTTGGCATCAACCGTGCCGATCGAGGACGGCATTGCGAGGAGCATGCCATCTGTGGTCACTCCCTTGAGGAGAACTCGCTCGTTCGTATTCGTCGCGAGGTCTTCGCGACGAAGGAGAAGGGCAAGATGGTCGAGCAGGCAGCATTGTCCGTCTACTCTGTCGACATGGGTGTCGACAGATGTCGTGTCGGCTTTCTGCCCCGTGCATATGTGCAGACTGGGACACTTTTTGACGGCGTCCTCTGCCAGGCGAGTATTTTCTTTTTAATGCATTGTATTATTCGTCTAATACCATAGTCTATCATTTAACTAACGTCTCCCCTCTCCCCTCTCTTAGGTGACTGACGTTGCTCTCGAGGACTCTGAAGTGACGGCCATTCGCCATAAATGGCATAGGAATCATGGCTTTGTGAAAGCGATGATCGTGTCAAATTTCAATCTCGCGATCGCGGTTGTTGAGGCGAAGAAGGTGGGGGTGAAGGTCTCGGCGAAGAGGGCCATGGACGAAGAGGACAGCGATGTTGAGGTGGTTGGGGTAAAGAAGGCGGCCATTAATAAATAGTATTACTAATATAATAATAACTGTGATGATATTTTAACACATAATAATTAATACATTAATTAGTAACTTTCATCGTCCACATCTTGTGGTGTTCGTCCTCGTCGTGATCGTCCATCAGCACGCCCGACACGTGCATCTCATCCATCATCCCCCTGATGTCGACCGCCATGCCTTCCTCATCCATCATATCATCCAACTCCTCTTGCATATCCTCCAAATTCTCCTCATCATAATCATCCTCGTCACCAAAAATTAAACCTCCCTCGGCAACCACAGGCTCTGGCTCAGCAGTTGGTTCATCGTCCTCGAACCAACTGTACCCAGTTTTCCTCCATGCCTTCCTCATCATGGGTCTACCGTCCATATCCCAATGGGCGCTCGCCGCCCACGAAGCGATGTCATCACGAGTCGGCGCTTCGACAACGCCATGATTGTCAATCATGGCCATCATCCACTCCTCCCAGCTCGCACGTACCCTAACCTTGAAAGGCTTATTCAGCCCAACATCGAGAGGTTGGAGCAAACCCGTGCAGCCGCCGGGGATGTGAATGACCTCGACGCCCAAATCCTGGATTGCTTTGACCACCGAGCCCATCAAGTGACAGCGATACGAATCGAGAAGGATTACAGGCACGATGCCGGCCGGGGGAGGACAAAGAAGTAGGAAGCTTCCGAGACACTCAACCGCCCAGATGAGCATACACCTCTCGTCCATCCAAGAATTTTTCTGGCACAGATAGTCGCTCGTTGGATCGAACGTTGGGAACTCATTTTTCACGATGCGCCCTTTTTCCGTGCCCTTGAAGATAATCATCGGGCGCAAGAAATCACCGGCGGCGGTACACGTGAGAGCAGCGGTTGCTCGGCGCGTGTCATTCGTTGATTTACGCACATGGACAGTTTTTGCGCCCCGTTTCTGGATAGTCTTTGAGCGGTGGTATGAAAACCAGAGGGGGGTCTGATCCATGTTGAAAATGTATCGTTTGTCGCGGTGCGGACCGACAAGCGACGGACGAGTAGCCAGTAGAAATGCCAACGCCTCCCCAGCAACAACGGCTGGCGCTCGGGTCGCCTCGTTGGTTCGCATGCGATAGACATATGAGAACCGTCTCAGCCAACGCTGTGTTGCATGGAACTTGGCATTGAAGGACTTGTTGTTGAAGTCGGGGCCGATGAACTTCTGTGCTTTCCACACGACGTGTGAGATGGAGATGGCCATCCCCTGCTCCCGTTTCTCGAACAGCCAAGTATGGAGTTGG
>JALLBA010000258.1:0-22696 GCA_036939675.1 Cyclostephanos invisitatus | reverse complement strand
ATTGCGAGGTCCGTCTAGTAACAACCATGACCAAACAAAAATTATGGTGAGACGAAGAGGGGTTCAATAATACCGTTGACAAGACCAAACATTATTTGAATTTAAGAGAATTCAAATTGAATTATGCTTTCTGACAATCTGAGAAACCAAAATTGAAAAAATCAGAAGCCAACAGAAAAATTTTAGCGGTTCCCTATGAATCGCTAAAAAGGAAACAAAAGGGGCGACGGCCAGAAATGCCTTGGCAAATAATAGGAATGGTTTGAAAAAAAATACAACCCTCCGTACTCAGCAGCCTAAAAGCTCTTTTTTCAGGCTTTTCCGCACCCTCATCAGAGTCCCCAACGGATCTTGCAATCTGTACTTTAAGAACCTACTCCTAAATACAATATGCCAGGATGGACCATATGGGTGCATGTGTTTAACAGTGGTCTTAATGTTATTATCTTTAGGTGATGATAGCGACCAGAAGGCAGAGCAGGGCTGTGTCACAACTGTGACAAATAATTACAGTGAAAGCAAGGTCTTGACCTGATTTGGATCATGCCCCATGAATGCTAAATCAGCATAGCCCCCCATGTTGCCTGTAATAGCATCGAACAGCTCCTGATACACCTCGACCACCCGTTGCGCAGTCTTGGACCGAGCGATCTTTCGCATCTCGGGATCCTTGATGGTATCCTCGAACGTTGGGATAGGCGGCGAGAAAAGCGACGAGTAAAATTTCTTCATCGACAACTCCAAGTCGTGTTGGGTAAGTCCGGGATGGGATGACATGGTCATGCCCTCGACGTACACGTCATTCATGTGCTGAAGGGAGGATCGCAAACCCCCCAGACCGCACACCTGCAGCACCTCGTCGGTCTCCGCATTTACAATCGACTCGACCAGATCCCTCTCCGTTTCCTGGATGAGTTGTCCCCACTTGGTCGAATCGGAGGCCCTCAGTCCGCATTTCACGGCCACGTTCAGAGCCGATTTGAGCGAAGCGCAATCGTCCAACGTTCTCAGATGCGGCATGGCCGCATCGATCATCGTGCCCACGAGGACCGGCAACGACAGCTGCTTGGAAACCACGTCCTCCGCCTCCATCGACGCCGATGCCGATGCGACGTCCTCCGAAAATCCCGGCGACGCGATCCGCTCCTCCGATATCCGCACGATGGCCCTGTGAGCGATCTGAGCCTCGGACTCCGACGATGACGCGGAGTGGGTCGGCAACATCGCGCCGAACGCGCGTATCGATGCGACGAACGAGTCGGCGGCCTCCGTGAGGCACTCGTCGCACGTCACGAGGAGGGGATTGTCGGCATGTCGAACGATAGGGGTCCTCCGGTCCTCCGACTTCTCCAATGCCATACGTATCGCCGATCGGTAAAACCGTAGCAGGCCGCAGACCGAGAATAACGCCACGAGACGCGCGAGCGTGGAGGACGACGTCTCGTCGTCCTCGTCGTTGAACGCGCGATTATGACGATTCTCCATGCCTGCGTGTGCTCCTTCGTCGCGGGATGGACCCTGGGACGCCAATGAGGAAACCACCTGCGAGATGCGCGTTCGCAACGGCCTGGCGAGGCCGCCCATGCTCTGCGCAAGCATTTCGATTGCGTCCATGGGCTTGTTGTACCCCTGATCGTCGTCGTCGTCTTCGTCGTCGACGACGTCCGCGACTTCATCGACCCGCCCACCATCGCCTTTGGACGATCCTCTCCCCCCATTTTCGTCTTCGTCGTCCCCTCCCCCTCCACCCTTTTCATCGCCGTGGCCGTCCCCGTCATCGTGCCACATCAGTAGCGTCTTGACCAGCTCCCCCTCGACCCTGAACGCCCTGAACGCGAACGCCAGCATATCACCCACGTACCCCACCGGATCGTGTGCCTTCATCTCGAGCGGCGCCATCCCGCCGTACCCGGACGTGAGGGCCAGGAGGAACCGTCGCGTGACCTCCGTCCTCCGTCCCGATGACACGAGCTCGAGGGCGTGCGATCGACGAGCCGGCGAGTGTCGCAATACGTGCACCGATCGCCGTATCAGGGAATGGTGGTAGGCCTCGTCCATCTCGTCGCCGTCCCGGAAACGACCGAGTGCGCCATCCGAAAAGTGGGGGTAGGAGGAGGAGGGAAGACGGCGAAGTCCGCCGGAGTCGGACGAGGACGTGGGCACGTTCGAGGGCGCATTCGACGTCGTAGCCGCGATGCCGATGCCGAGGAAGTTCTGCAGGAAGCGGTATAGACGCTCGTGCGCGCGTTCCTGCCGCGTAGCCAGCTGCTCCATCATGCGAAGGGCGGAGTGTGCGCCGATCGACCGTCCCCCCCCGCCCCCACCACCGCCCACCCCCGTCCCGTCGTCGTCCTCGTCGTCATCCTCGCGATTATCGTAATCGAACGACACGTCGATGGAGGAATGTTCGGATCCTGATCCGCCAGCGCCGAAGGTCCTGGTGAGTTCCCTCCGTATCACCGTCAGCCTCTCGAGCGCGTTTAGGAATGCCGTCGCGTCGTCCATCGTGCGCCTCGATGGATTCGGCACGATATTGAGTGCCGCGTTGGGATGAATCCACGGATCGCCTCCCCCTCCCTCCATCCCCCCCTCCCCCTCATCCGCGTCGTGATGACCGTAGATGAAGCCGACGAAGTCGTATACGTCCAACAATCGCGCCTCGTCGTCGCCGAGGTCGAACTTGTCGAGGAAGGCGTTTACGGCCAATTCCCGATCGAGTGCCTCGACGTACGATCGTTGGGCGTGGGCCAATCGGGATGCCAATTCCCGTTCCCCCTCCCACGCGTCCGACGATGACGATGTCGCGTTCCCGACCGCCGACGCCCTCCCCCCCATCGTCCCCCCCCCCGACGCGTCCCCGTCCGCGTCGTGGTAGTGCCCGTCGCCCTTCAAACGACTTACCGCGTTCCCATCCTCCTCCTCCTCCTCCGCCGTCCTCGACGACGTCAGTGCGATCCCACTCCTCGCCCTCTCCCCCACCATGATCGCGATCCGCGATACCTCGTCGATCCTCGTCCGCAACGCCGTGGCGTCGTTCGCGAGTCGTCGCAATTCCGCTTGGAATTCGATGGCGCGTCGCAACGCGTCCCTCTCGATCGCTGCGCGGACGGAACGCGGATCGATGATCATCGTCCTCCCTCCGCCGCCGCCGCCTCCTCCTCCCACGCCAAGATTCGAACCCCCCCGTCCTCCGATGCCACCGCCCCCGCCCCCGCCCCCCCCGAGTGCGGCGACGTCGGCGTCGTCCTCGTCGTCGTACGCGGGGAGGGACGCAAGGGCGTCGAGGGCCGCGCGCATCGCGGGCGTGTCGGTACGCACGGACAGGGCGCGTATGACCTTGTCGGATAATGCGTTGTTCCCTCCCGCTCCACCGCCGATGGCGCCGGAGCCGGAGGTCGATCGGACGTAGTCGCCAGTGATGGCGGCCATGGCGGTGCTCCTTAATTTTCTTCTTCCACCGTAATCGTGTGTTGTTGTTGTTGTTTTTTAATCGAGGGTTGCTATAGATACGACACCTTTTTTCGAGACAGGCATCTGGATATCGTATTTCGTAGTATTTGGTAGATAGTGGTAGACGGCCAAAACAAAAAAAAACACAAACACACAACACGACAACGACAACGGAGGAGGAGGACGACGAAAGCGGCGTCATAGCCCCATTCACGAGGCCATCGTCACATCACGATGTCGTCGCTTCCTCTGCGATCGGCGCCGGCAATACTGCAGAGAAGGCGATCCCGGGTTGCCAATGCCGATGCCCATGCCGATCACTTTCGACTCCTACTGTTCCTCGTTAGGGTGACGTTCGTTCTGCTCCTCTGCGGCTCGTCCTACCTCGCGGGATCGATGTTCGGTCATACGTCCACGACGGATCCTCTCGGCGGCATGACCCACGGAGAGGGAATCGGCGTCGGTAGGTTGATTCGCGGCGACGACGTGGGGGGGGAGTCGGGCAATGCCGCGGCAAAAAAATGCGAGACGACCGACGAGGAGCTTATCGAGTTGCACGTGAGACGGGGGCTCGATGCACGCGAACGTGAGGCGAGGGGGGGGGGAGGGGACGATGATTCGGAAGAAACGCGAACGAGGAGACGTTTCCCATCGAGTTCCATGGGCAAATCGCTCAATGGCGTGGTCCGGGTTACGAAGGACGATATCAACGACTTCTTCGACTTCGGCAATCCGGTGGACCGCGGTCACGGCACCTCCGTCGAGGATGCGCTCATGTTGTATCAAAAGGGGGAGGCATTCCCTAGTTCGGACGAATTTTTGAAGCACGCCGTCGAATATGACGATGATGGAAGTGGCATTCCCCGTACAGATGCCAAGACCGCGACCGAAAATTGCGATACGATGAACGTCATTTTCACGAACAATCCGGGAAATACCCGTCAGTGCACGGCAATAATAGGGAATTTCGAGAGCTATCACGTACAGCGTTGGATGAAGGTGGACACGGTACAATCCACGACGATAAATCCGGAATTGCCCCTCGTCCTCGTGAGTCGAGGGTATGCGCAGATCGGACACGGACCGAAGACACGCGGCAAGGCCAACTTCGTCGCGCCCCCCATGGAGGGCACGTCGAGTCACGTCATGAAACATTGGAGCAGGCTACTACCATTTTTCCAAAATTTGGATTCCATCCTGGAGGATCTTGGCGGTATACTGAATAGGATCGCGCGCAACAATGCCGTGGTGATCCTCACCTGTAACATGGGACAGAGCGCCCTGCTGATGAATTTCGCCTGCAATGCACGAAGGAGAGGTTTCGATTTGGGTAACGTATTGGTCTTTCCGTCCGATGCCGAAACGAAGGACCTCGCGGAGGGATTGGGCCTTATCACCTACTATGATGAAATGGTACGTTTGTCAATATGCGTCGGATATCTGTATGATATCCTTGTGCCATTTCCACAATCCCGCGTTTGACTTTGTGAATTGTTTGAAGAACATGGGGCCATTGCCAAAGGGAGAAGCGAGGCGGTATGGAGGTGAGAGTGATCATATCGTCACGCTGTCGCTATCTTGTGCTATCAAAACATCGACTTACATACGAAAGCATGTACCTACTTTCTATAGACAAAAACTTCTCAGGTATGCGAGGGTGTCATGAAATAACATATTGATGAATCTCTTTTTCCCCCAACGTGTTCGCTCACCGATGGTATATTCCAATCCTCAAGCCATGATGTATGCCAAAGTGAGTACACTGTCACAGTCTACACTTTGCTCCTGATGATTTTCTCTACAATCATCAGGAGTGGTTCTATCGAACCTAATCAAACATTCGCGATGACGAATTTCAGGTCCTTTGTGTACTCTATCCATTGCTACTGGGGTATGATGTACTGTTTCAGGATGTCGACATTGTTTGGCTCACGCCCGATAGAGATCCGTTGGAGTTTTTCCAGGACGAGTCTTCCAAACTCTCTCACTTCGATGTCATATTCCAACACGATGGATCGAACAATGTCCGATTCGCTCCCTACTCGGCAAACTCTGGATTTTACTACGTCCGTGCGAACAAAAAGACACAATATTTATTCACATCGTTGTTATATCACTCTGATCTTATCATGACATGGGATTCGCACCAGGCGGTCCTCGTCCAACTGTTGTCGGAGCATAGTTCGCTATTTGGGTTGAATGTCAAAGTGCTGGGACGTGATACTGAGATGTTTCCAGGCGAGTCTCCTTTACATCCTAGACCTCTGGTACTCGTCATCTTAATCCGTATCTTACTCAGATCCTCCTCTGCATTCACTCGATCTCTAGGTGGATGGCATTATCACAGTAAACGCGACTTCATGAAAAAGTTCGTGCAAGGGGAAACCAACTCGTACATCTTCCACATGTAAGTATTATATGATCAAGAACGCGGTCCTAAATAATGCAATGTCTTCTTCTCACAATTATCGATTCTCAATCATGCCACCAGGTCGTGGACAGAAAACAAGGATAATAAAGTTCTCTTTTTTAGGCAACTTGGTGAGTGGTACGTGATTGACAAATGCATAGGCAAACCAATCTCAGACATCAGTGGCATTGGATCGTCATCGGAAAATGAGGCACCTCTGCTGCCGTGTTGTGCGACTGAGCCAATTATTAGTTGTCATTATCGCGATAAGCCATCAAAGCTCCCATGCGAGGGCAGCGCAACAATAGATGAGCATGGGCGGTCGTTTTGGTAGTAGAATGTTAACCATGGATTAAGCGTTTCACGAGGTTTCATAAAAATAAAATATGCAACTTCAACTGGAGAATATTCTCGACCGTTTGAAACCATGAACTCTGAACGTCTTTTTGTGTAAGCAAACGTTCTATGCTCGCTCAGCATCCTAACTTCTCAACGAATCTAACTCATTCTGCAATTGAACAATTGTCCGATCCTTCCTTTCTAGCTCAGACTTTGATGTTCTATAGAGAATCCCCATGTTTTTTTTCAATACGTCGTTTTCAGCTTTCAGGGATAGTATTTGTTGGCGTAGTTGCGCAACTTGCGGCTCGCTCGTCGTCGGGGGTGTCATCGACTTCGGTTTCGCGACGGCATCTTCGAGGTCGCCGTATAGGTCATCATCATTAGATGCCATGCTCCGCAACAAGAGCGGCGCACGCGGATTGGAATGAAGAAAGTAGATGGTTAGCTACGCGTGCGGAGTTTTTGCGTGATGAGAGCGGTGAGAGAGGAAAGAGCAGGCGGCGGCATCTCCATGGTCATCGGTAAGAAGTAGCCTCGGCGCTCCTTTGCAGGTGGATCAAGGCCAGACCGAATCAGATCGTACTAATAGTAATTATCGTATCTTCGTACGATCGTATCGTATCGTATCGTATCGTTGCGCTTCTAAAAAATGTATGCATCTCTCGCCGTTCGGCGTTCCCCCACGAGACACGGGAGTATGGGAAAGAGGGCAAAGAACAACATTAAGACAACACACACGCACAGTTGATTGGCACCCCCATAAAAGCGAACATCATGATCAAGCCGCGTATGATATCCATTTTCTTCATCGTTGGCCTCCTCCCGAGGCTTTTCGGCATCGCTTCATCCGAATCGAAACATGATCAGGAAATAACGACATCGATATTATCACCCCCATCATCGCGATACGAACTCAGCCGATGGGAGTCCTGTTCCTCCCACGCGAATTGCACCGATTGCACATCATCGCTCGGCTGCCACTGGTGCGATCGCGACGGCGCCTGTCATGCCAAGGGATCCCTGGGGTGCCTCGTCGGCTCGTCGTGCTCCCCCCCGCCCCCCCCCGCGCCGACGTGCATGGATCACAAGACGTGCGACGATTGCTCGTCGTCGTCGTTCGGTTGTCACTGGTGCGAGAGCTCCGGTTACGGCGCATGTCACGCCATCGGTTCGATACACGGATGCGCATCCGGGGTGAATTGTCACGCGATACATCGATGTCAGAGACTCGAGCCGGAACCGATCGAGGACGGGGGGGGGACCTTCTCGTATGAATCGTTCCGCGGGGTGGGACCCGTGGCCAAGATCGTATTGGGACTGTTGATGGGATTGGTGCTTTGCTGTTCCACGCTGTGCTTCGGATTGGCATCGTTCTTCAAGTGCGCCGTGGACGACTTGGTCGGCGAGCCGATCGAGATGGTGGAGGACGGCGTACCGGTGGGCTGGGGTCGGGGGGGGCGGGAGCGGCGACAGTACAACGAGAGGATCGACTTCACGTCAGAGTCGGAGGACGATGGGGGACGGGATGAGTTGGAAATACCCCTCCTGCAGAATGGCACGCTGGAGGAGGTCGAGGGGGGGGAGGAGGATGGCCTGACGAATTATCAAGTCAAGCTCCCCTCAACCGCCGGCCTACTCGATGGCGATTCGATTTTGATGAGGTCGGAACCCCCCTCGGTGGCACCTATGTCGTACCTACCCCCGAATAGAGCGACCCCTACTAAAGGATCCAGCATCAAAAGCATGTACTTCGGCTGTCAATTGTGTTACCTATTCACGATTATCACGACCATGGTCCTATTCACGGTGGGGATGTCCTACGCGCCAAGACAGCCGGAGTACAATGTCTGCACGAACGAATTGGCATGGAAGTCGATCGTCGAGGGGATGGCATCGATCAAGATGAGCGCATCGTTCGACTTGTTGATATCGGTTTACAATCCCAACAGATTCGAGGTGGACCTGAGCAATGGACACGGACAGTTTCATCACGATGATGCATACGTCGGATCATTTGACATTCCGGAGGGTAAGATTTCTCCCAAGGCGATCAGTGATATCGTCGTGAAGGTGACTTTCACGCCTGATAAGTGGGATGCACTATCGCTAACTTCGGAGTATTATCAGGGAAAGCTGAAGCTCGTCTTGGGCGGGCATGCGCAGGTGAAGATACCGGCATTGGGCGACTACAAATTTGATGCGAAATTCGATGATATACACGTAAATGTGAATGATCCCTCGTTGGACGATACGCATTTATGCGCTTGTCCGGGATGGAAAAGGCCTTTTACGCATGATAGATGAAGGATCGCATGTTGTCAGGTCTGATCGAAGAAGGAGACTGTTCGAAACACAAGTGTAAATAATTGTTTTGTCTAAAAAAATACCAGAATGATTTTCTGGAATGCTTCGTCCAACCCTCGACATACAATACTCAGATTTCTCAAAATGTAACACATACAGATGCTATCAGTCACACTATTTATTCATTAACGTACCTTGCAAGAATTAGCTGAGAACTATGTTTCGCATTGTCAAATATATTCCAGGACTGATCCCTACATCATATTGCATCCACGATGACCCTGTTACAACCTGAATCAAGCGTCGTCTCCAATAATTGGTGTACTTTTATCATAATAGAAAGGTGATCGTAGCCATTCATAGCCTCGCGCTCACAGTTGATTTGAACCTCCGTGGAACGCCGCTCCACCCGAAGTTTTCAGCTTCGAGAACTTCCCCCCTACTCGACTCTTATTTTTCTTCACCGGGGGTCTCCCCGCGATCGCCACGGCCGCCAAGTCATTGTCCACCTTCACCTCCTCACCCCGGATCGTCTTCCCGACCGTCGGCAGTGCCGCCGTCGCCCTCGCCTGCTCCGCCGCCCTCCGAGCCGCGGCCTCTGCCCGAATCTTGCGCAGGTCCACCTCTGCCCCGGTTTTGTCCTTCAACGGGGTCGGAGCCTTCCCGTCCAGTCGCGCCCCTCCCCCGGCGTTCAGCGCCCAGTACTCTATTCCGGGGGATTGCACGCCTATGGCCGCGTTGAGCTGTATTCCCGTGGCGCCCGTCTGAGAGGCGAGCAACTCTGATGGCGGTTGGGCGACAGAGGAGGAACCACTCCCGTCGGCAGCGCGTACGATTTTCCCGTCCACTATCCTCGTCCCTCCGCCCGCCTTATCGGACTCCATCGTACTGGTTCTCGCCGACAGGCTGGAGGGTGTCGGACTGGGACAATTGATTGACCGATGCTCCGGAGGGGCGTACGCGCTCTGCTTCTTCAAATTAGCCAATCCCGACGACGCGATGGAGTCATTCCCCGAAGACGGCGCGCTGCTGCCCGCCGACGCGACGGCCGGCTCCTTATACCCCACCGGCGCGTCGAAGTCGACGTTGCAGTCTGTCTCGATGATGCACGCCGCGTCCTGCGGTTTGACCTCCTTGATCTCGAAATGATAGTTCTTAGAATTGTAGGGCACGCATATGACGTCGCCCTTGGTGATGCACGAAAAGTTCCGCAGCGCGTGTTCGAGGACCGCGCGGGGGTTGGATATCTCTAAGAAATCGACGTGCTGCGCCTGGAACTTGACGAAGTTGGCCTTGGGGAGGCTGACGTTAGTTACGGTGAGGATGGCCCCCTCCTCGATGAGCAGGTTTTGCATCATCCAAAATGGCACAACGCAAGAGCCCTCCTCGGCCGTGAATTCAAGAACACCGCAGTGGGTGAGGGTGCCCTTTTCGGGCGATTGTAGTTGAAAGAGCATGGGATAGTCCACCTGGAGTCGTGCCAGTATGTCGAACGCCGACGGAGGGAGGAGAATTTTATCCCCTTGCTAGAGAGGGAGTGTCGCACATCATATTCATAGGATGTCATGACATGATATTCCGGTCGAGCGACGAGAGATCAGCGAGGCGTTTTGAGTTCGATCCGCTCAAGGTATGTAATGGATAGATTGCAATCGCTAAACGGCACCAGCTCACCTCTAAATGACTTTTGTCTGCCATTGCAGCGCTATAACAATGGTATTGCTCCTCGAATTTTTCCGGACGGCCGCCACGGCCGCCTCCCATGAAGCCCCACATGACGGATGAGCTGGTTTCGATGTGAAAGGCAAACCGAAGCGTCAAGAATGAAGGCGGGGTTGGAAGAAGATGAAGAGATGAAGAGAGTTAGTTGGTAAAAACAATCGCTAAAACCCGCTAAAACCCGCTAAAACCAGGTTGATGTCTGGCCGCCGGCCCCTGGCAGGGGGGGACCACGCGAGCGCTAGGCAGGCGCGCGGCGGGGCCACAAAAGAATTACCTATTTTCTTTTCCCAAGACAGATCAAATAATTAACACACGTCACGGTCATGGGAAAGTTCGAACGCAACATGGGAGGCGGCGGCGGGGGCAAGGGCGGGGGCAAGGGCGGCGGCAATGGATCCAAAGGCAGCAGGGGCAACAAGGGCGGCGGGACTCACCATCACAAGGGGAAACCCGCCTTCAAAAAGGGAGGAGCGAGGCCGCAGTCGTTGTCCGCACCCTCACAGCAGCGGCATAAGAAGGTCGAGATCACATTCGACCCGACCGGTCGGCGAGAGTACCTAACCGGCTTCTCCGCCCGAAAAAAAGAACGGAGGGCTTTCGGTCTTGCCATGCAAAAGGTCAAGGACAGGGAGGCGAAGCTGGAGGAGAGGAAGGAGCAGCGCGAGGCGCAGCTCGAGAGGATCGAGGACATCGAGCGGAATAAGGCGGCGTTGCGCGATGGCCTCCGGTCAAATCCTCCCCCTGGCGATGCCGATGAGGAAAACGACGACGAAGACGGTGGAGAAAATGACGTCGACGGGGTATCGCTACGTCATCGGCGGCAAATCGGAGGGGGGACGAGGACATTCCAGGACGAGCGCACAACTCGCTTATTCGGGGGATCGGTCTCCGTTACCACAACGTTCGGTATCCCATCGGACGACGATGACGAGGATGGTCCCACCAGTGAAGAATTCTACGCACGGAAGGAGCACGGTCCCGGCCACGTCGACGAGGCCCAGAAGCGTGCGGGCGACGTTACCAATTACATGTCCTCGGTGAAGGGGACCATGGGGAGCAAGAAGAGGGGGACATCCTCCGCCGGAGGGGGCGGGGGAAGGCACGGGGGTAGGAAGGGGCAGCACGGTGCATCGACGATGAAGGGGATGGGGAACGCATCGACGTTGAAAATGGCCCAGAGGACGTTGGCGAAGTTTAAGTCAAGTAAGAAGGGCGGGGGAGGAGGCGATGATGATAGGGCTCGCGGCGGTGGTAAGGGAAGGAAGGGGAAGGGGAGGAGATAAGAACGACTAACGAAAATCGAACTTAAAATTCAATCGATGGAGCATCCGTGGCTCATGTTCCGGTTTGATACTGCCATTGTCATTAATCCAATCTGTAAGCGATCTGAACGATCCGACCCTAAGTCAGCGCGATAAACTTTTCAGTGGAGTCCCAAATACAATTATTTCACATGGTGCTAACTCTCGCAATATCTGTTAATGCTATAATGAATGTAAATAATATTCTGAACGGTGACCTTGAGCGAGATGCGATTGCGGATGGGTTGAGCGCATAGTATGTGCATCCCGACCGGTGGATTGGTAGCTACTGACATGTGGAGGTATCGAGGTTGTGGTGTATTGTCCATCCCCATCGACGAGCCGCCTCTGAGGGCCCGAGAGTCTGAGCGGCACGTAAGTCCTGGAAGCGATCGGTAGTTTCAGATCCGGATAGAATCGAAGCATCCCCTCCGTCGAAATGGCCTTCTCCGGCACGTGCGTCGTGGTGATCCCCTCCCGCACGGCCCTCCTGCGTTGTTCGAGGCAGGGTCCGTCCGCGCGCGCCGCCGGCGTGAAGCACGCGTAGCAAACCAGCCTCGAGAGCGGGGGTTCGCCATCATCGTCCGGGGGCTCGGGTCCCGGGTGTCCGCAGTGGACCGTCCTCGAGTCCCACAATACGAGATCGCCAGGACGCGTGCGGGGCACGATCGCCGATCGGAGGCAGGGGTGGTCGCGGGGTGGCTCGAAGTAATCGTCGCCCCCGAAAGAGTCGACGATTCCCGGACAGTCCATCCGCCACCTGCCGAAGAGCGAGTGCGAGCGGGGCACGACCGCGAATCCCCCCCCGCCCGCGGCATCCGTCCCGAGGACGTCGACTAGGCCCTGCGCGCTCTCGAACCGGTCCCGGTCCGGACATTGATCGACGTGGAACCAACCGCCATCTCCCTCGCGAAAGCAAGGCTTCCACAGCGAATCGCGGCCCCAGGGCCGCCAGGCGCACACGGCGTCGAAGCTAACATGGAGCTCGTCCGTCCCCCCAAAGCGATGCGAAGACGTTCACGAGGGAGGGTCGCGATCGCACGAAACCAGGCGCATTCGATTTGTCCCGATCCCTGCCAGGGCATTATCCCGCCGTCCACGGCGACCGGCCAAGTGTCGGTCCACGTCGACGAGTCGCGACGACTCAATCCGTCGCTGACGGACTCGGACCAATCCCAGAACAGGTCGTATGCCATGTCGTCCAATTCGTCGGGGTTCAGAATTTTCTCGACGACGGCGTCGCCCTCGCGGTGGAGACACTCTCGTATTTTAGCGTGATCATCTGGGACCGAAGCGTGGGACGTCGACCACGGGGAAGTATCGTCGACACGGGTCGTCCGACGACATGGATTTCGGTCGTTCTTCGGCGATCTGCGACAGCACCGGCGGCTCTGAAGATTTACGGGGAGGATTTTCACTATTCAATCCGGTGCGGTCGCGCACCTGCTCTTGATGCGGAGCCGGCGGCAGCCTTCGGCAACCATGCTGTGAAAATATGGGCAGGCAGGGGTTTCTCCTCTTGAATCCCATCTCTGTTAGCTGCCTACGTATCTACTATGTAAGTAAGTTCGACGCTCTGCGTATCTACCTCTATCTACACATGAGAGAGAAGGCCGAAGAAAAATAATATCCGCCCTCCAAAAAGTCAGAGATTGGATGGAATGGATGGGGCGGGCTGGACTCCTTGACTTTAAAATTTAACGCAAAGCAGAATCGATCATGCTGAGAATATTCGGCTGGGCGAGCGGCGGCGGCAACGGCGGCATCTTTGAGGCCCTTGAAGAAGTCCACGACGATACGAGCGGCGGGGGCGACGATGTCTCCGTCGACGAGGGCGGTAGCATCGACGAGGAGGAGGAGGAGGAGGAGGACGACGACGACGACGGCCACCGCCTCGGGGAAGGCGACGATCCGGATGACATTTGCGATTCCGGAGATAGTGATTCTCTGTGCAAGGGTGACGGAGACGATGAGGAGGATGAAGGGGGGAGGGTCATGGAGGATGATGCACTGCCTTTCCTGATCGACGATGGCGCCGATCAAATCGTCGGTGCTGCCAGTATTATGCGTGATCGGATCGAATCTGATTGCTCGTCGACTGCAGAAGTGGGCGTTGATCGTAACGACGATGCTGGATCGAAGCGGACGACTCCTTCGTCCGTGCTGGGAACAATGGATGATGGCGATGGGGAATGCAACGTGAAATCGTCAACTCTTGGGAAAGCGAATAATTGTGGTAACCCATGCGACGAAACGGCGCCAGTCCCTCCCCCGGCAAACATCGACGAGATGGACATTCCTGGCATCGATGGGAGGGTTGAACGAAATATCGCCGCCTCATTGAGCGAAGTGATTCGGCTTGATGATGTTTCATTGAAAGATGTTGGAATTGATGGAACTACAACCGAGAATCCCGAGATCATAATGGAGGACGCGTTCCCACAAGCCCGCGACTTTTTAGTTGATATGAACGACGATGCTGTAACAATCATCAACCTCGGAACCGATATCGTGGATGGCTTTAACGATGATGATGATGATGATGACGACGACGGCGATAATTACGACGATTCCAGGACCGTTGCCACCCATCGCACGACCGCCACGAGAGTGCAGCCGGTGTCTGCGGCATACCGATCGCCCATGACGCAAATAGAGGAGGCCGAGCAGAGTAGGACGCGTCATCCGCATCAATCTATATTCAACATCTTGGATAGGAACTTCGAGGAGCTTGGCGATGGTGCAACTATGAGTGGTCAGTGTCGGATCTCCCACGGGGACGTTAAGCTGTGCTTCGTCGCTTTCATTTCGGTATTTAGCCTGCCCTCTGATCTGACTTTTTCTACCCATGATATTGACTCTGGCGATAGTCCAACGAATAACGACGCCACTGCGAATAATGACAGTATTCTAGCCTCCGATGTTAATGGCGGAAAGATTTCCGTAGCGCAAGGCAGTCAGGGTGAGTCTACCCTGCAGAGAGTCCCTTTGTCGGTGGTATTTGCACTTTGGAATAAAGTTCTCGAACTGGAAGAGAATTTTAGCAAAGATTGCACTCAAAGCAATGACCACCTATCGTATATACGAAGCACCCTAGTTCTTCTTGGAATGTTGGATCTGGCCTCAATCGAGAGAGATAGAGACGATGGAGTGGCGCAGTCACTGGGCCAGTCGTCTGGCCGTTCGAATAGATTCATAGATTGTCTTGTCGTTCCCGACCGAATCCATCAACAATACGGAGAGTATTTAGCTTGGGGTGATCACGATGAGACATTCAAATCACTCATCGAGGGAAATATCCAACGGTGGAATGAGGCCGTCATGCAGGAGTCCAAACTATTAGGTTCGAATCAATTTACTCTGCGCATGCTTCCGCAGGTTGTCATGAGGACAAATCGCATGCAGGAGACATTTGATCTTTTGAATGATAAAACTTTCGTCAGACGCAGGATACGAGTGTTAGGGGCGACAGGAGCTGCACAGGCTTTGACCAAAGACTTGGATGCATTGCTCGGTTTGATAGAGAAGCAAATGACTAGTGGCGAAGCCGCCCCAGAACCGATCGATGAACGAGAAGGATTGCTGGGAGCATACCAACAAGTGTTCAAGTACTGTCTTCACGAGACAGAGGGGTTGACCCAGTCCGTTGGAGATGACAATGGTAAGATAAAATTAGGCACGACAGCTATGAATAAAGCTGCCGAAACGGGAAATGCACTTCATATTTTGGGCGCTTCATTAGGTGGTTACGGATTTTTCGATGAAGAGATGAATTACTACAATGAAGCTTTGCGGTTGAAAACGCTTGCTGTCAATGGCAACATTGAAAGATCTATCTCTGTTTCGGACACATTGCACAGCATGGGCTTTTCACTTGATAATGCAGGAAAGAAGGACGAAGCTTTAGAATGCTATGATCAAGCATTGGGGATACGTTATGATTGCCTCGGGGACGATGACCTACGTGTTGCGGAGACACAGCATAATAAGGTATTGTTCTGCCTAGGCTGAGATGTGCCTACATGTATGGTGTGATGCGGAATGTCCTTATCTTTTTTCTATCTCGCCTTTACAGGGAGCACTCTTGTGCGAGGAAGACAGAGCAGAAGAGGCAATGGAGTGCTTAGAAGAAGCGCTTCGTATAAGAGAGATTCATTACGGGGAAGAACATGAGAGCTGCGCTGATACAATGCAATGGATGGGTAACTGTTTAAGAAAATATGGAGATCAATCAGATGCACTAGACTACTTCAAGTTTGCGCTTAGTATTAAGCGGCAGAGATTGGGGATCGATCATATCGATGTAGCAAACACACTCTTCAACACAGCGGTCCTTCTGGATGACATTGAAAAATTCGATTTGAGTTTAGTTGCATACAAAGAAGCCTTGAGAATAAGGAAACTCGTTCTTGGCGATACAAACCAAGAAGTAGCTGATACATTGTTCTGCATTGGCAATGTTGCAGCAGTTGTCGAAAATCACAGAGATGCCCTTGGCTTTTACGAGGAATCGATCAAAATACGTGAAGACCTGATAAGAGAGGATGATTTATTTGCGAATGAACTTGATGACAAATTTCTCTTCCTCTCTAATCCTGCTTTGCCTCACTCTGGATTGCTTTTACAGTACAAGAGATTGAATGAGTCATTTGAAGAGGCTTTGCCTCTCATGAAATTGATCATGGGTACCAACCATCCAAAAGTTTACGAATCACTCTATCGGATGGGCGAGGTTTATTTGAAGTTACATGATTGGGATAACGCTATTGGATGCTTGCAGGGGTAAGATTAGTGAAGAGTTATTATTTTTGTCGGTCAACTCAGTGCTTTTTGTCTAGGAGTTTGTCTTACGATTGATTGCGAACATCACCAAGGGCACTGAGAGTAAAACGTTTAAATTTAGCGGACGGTAAGGAAGATTTAGAAGTTGCTGAATTGCTTCATAAAAAAGGCCAAGCCCATCTTTACAAGAATGAGTTTGCGAGAGCAAAGGCGACATTTGACGCAGCAGTGCAAATTCACAAAAAAAAATCCATGGAGGACTGTATTCCTCTAGCAGATTCCACTTGCTGCTTAGGCGTGGCGTGTTTCTATATGAATGATTTCTCTCATGCGAAGCTGTTATTTCAAGAATGCATGCGCATCCAGGAAAAACTAGTCGGGGATAATGATTTATGCATTGTCCACTCGCTTTGCTGGCTAGGGAGACAACAACAAAAGGTTAATGAGCCCCAGAAAGCCCTTGAGCGATACCTATCAGCCCTTCAAATATGTAAGAAGAATAAGGCTTCTGTCGATTATAGACTTGTTGTAATGCTCCTCCACGCCATCGGAAAACTGTACGAAAGTGACAACGTCAGTCTCCGAGGGACTACATCAGAGTTACAACAACATCCAAATCTCCCGCCAGTGCCGGATCCCTCCAGATCAAATACCAAACACCAGAATGCCAGCACAACAATTGATGCCCAAAAGATCCGGAAGGATTATATCCGTGTCCTTCAAAGAATAGATAGCAATATCGTTGACGTAGCCAAGATTGCTGCACAAGTAGCTCTGTACGAATACAACAATGGCAACCAAACATCACAAGCGAAGAAAAATGGGGAAGGATCTCTTTTCATTACGAAACAATCAGATACCCCTAATATGAAACTTGCTATGCTAAACCGATCATCAAAAGTCATATTGGAGGTTCCAATCACCGCATCGTTTCGGCTACAACTCAAGAGTCCATACTTGATGTTTAGGGAAAACCCCGCGTCCAATGGGGTTCGCGGCATTATGTTTCACGATAGGAATGAGTCTGATGAAATAGCATCATACCTGGAGAAGGTCGTAAAGCAAGAAATATCGTTGAAGTGTGAGTGGAATTTCTCAAACATGGCATTCCAATTTTTCACACGTCTCATGAATTTTCATTCATTTATATCCACGACGTAGGTTACAACGAACAAATTAGCCTGATAAACTCCAAGCTTGATGTTGGGAAGATAGAAACAACTAGGATGTTGGTTAATGCTCATCTTGATCCCGGGATCCTCTTCAAGGAAAGAGGTGACACAGAGAGATCAATTCACCACCTTAAGACAGCGCTTGAGTTGGCGAAAAAATGCGATGACGATGAAAGTATAAGGGAAGGTGAAATTAGTGACCATTTGGGCATGTTATACGCCTCTCAATTGGACTTTGCATCAGCCAAACTACACTATTCAACAGCCTATAGCGTGTACGAAAAGAGTATTGGAAGGGATGATTTGACAACAGCTGATTGTGCTTTCAGGCTTGGCGGGGTACTTGAAGCGCTAGAATCAAACTTGGCTTTGGATTTTTACAAAGAATCGCTTCGAGTTCATCGGTTGAACATATCCGAAGACAGCGAGAGAGTAGGAGACATATTATGTTGTTTAGCACGATTGTTTCTCCGAACTGACTCTTATCAGGATGCTGTGGGATGTTTTGAGGATGCGCTTAGCATAAGAAAGCGACTGCTTGGTGACTGCTCCGATGTAGCAGAGACCTATCATCATCTTGGAAAGACATACAGTAAAATGTCCCAGAATGACAAGGCTTTGATATTTTATCGGGAATCGGTCCGCATCAACAAAAAAATCTCTCATTATGATGCTCTACAACAAGTATCGTTGGATATGGTAAGAAAGCTTACTTTCACGTCAACTATCTCGTCTTACAATACCTTCCACTAATCACGTCCGTCATTTTTTAGGCAGAATGTGCGACATTGTGTTCGCATTATCAACTTGCGATTGACTGCTATACCGATTGCTTACAAGGAACCAAGTCATTGGACAGAAACGAAACAAACACAGCCATTGTTCTGGAAAAGATGGGCGAACTCCAGATGAACAAGTTGAAAATGTATGAAGACGCAAAAAAAACATTTCTGGATGCATTGGAAATTCTTAGATGCCTTGAAGACAACGACGGTGGTGATAGCCAACGAAGCAAACACATCATAAACTTACTTTTGCTGATTGCTCAGGCAAGTGCATTAGTAAAGGACCATGAAAACGCCCTTGATTATTATGAAGAGCACATATCCATGGTCGAATCTGATATCCCGGAAAATGAAGACTTGATTGCAGACTCCTTGCACGCAATGGGTAATATTTTGTCAACAATGGATGAGAATCCAGACTACGAACTAGCCATTGAAAAATTAACGGAATGCGTGGACATTAAGAAAAAGATATTCGGATCAGACGACGATAGAGTAGCGAATGTCATGTATACCTTATCGACTGTGTACGAGAAGGCAGGATATCATGAGAAAGCAACCGAATCTCTTGCGGCGGTTCTTCGATCTTTCAAAATGAAGAAGAACAAAGTTGGCATTGTCAAGGTCTACGCGGCTTTAGCTAGGCTGAAATCATCTAAAGCTGCCGAGTCGGATTCTGGGCTTGAACGCTCAGCAGCTATCGAGTGCTACAAAGAGGCAATAAAAATACGTCGTCAAATCATGTCATTGGATGATATGGATTTGGCATCAATGCTTTATGAATATGCTCATTTGTTATGCATGAACAATGAACACAACATAGCGCTCCCTCTGTTGGAAGAAGCACTGAGAATTCAAAAGACGAAGAATGGATTGAAGGATGAGCGCGTTGCAGTAATTTTACTCAGAATGGCTGAGATTTTTTGTAAACAAAAGAAATACGACGCATCGCTTGTTTCCCTGGAGCAAGTTTTGTTCATCCAAGCCTCCCTTGCTCATCATGATGGGGCCCAAGACAATATCGATCTAAGTTTGTGTCGCTACTTGTTAGCGACTACTTACCTTGCAATGGATGAGTATCAAAAAGCCATATCATCTTACATGGAATGTCTGACAATACGACAGCAAAAATTTGGCAACAATAGCCTGGAATGCGCAGTTGTTCACAACGATTTGGGCGACGCATACAGAAAAGTAGGAGACTTTGACAAGGCGATTGAATCGCTTGTCGAAGCTCTCAAAATCAGAAAAACTAGATTGGGTAACAACTCTCTTGACTACGGCCATTCGGTCTTTAATCTCGCCAGTGAGTCTAACGTTAGTGTCATCTTTGACCCGTGATTAATTCAACATTAATCCTTTACTCCATTGTTTGACCAACAGGAGTCCATATCGCTACGGCGAAACAAGATCAGGCACTGAATTGTTTAGATGAGGCCATCAGAGTGTATAGGTTATTTGAAGATCTTATGATTGAAACACTTGCTGAGGTTTACGAGATGAAAGGAGATACTCTCTGTGAGGTAAAGAATCACAAGATTGCCATTTCGATGTATAAGGAATGTCTACATGTACTCGACTCACAATGCAACGATGACAACTCCCATGCATGTGATGAACGAATCGCTGAGTTGAATTATAAGTTGGGGCATGCTTTTGCCGAGATAGGTGAGCATAATGAAGCATTTGATTCTTATCGTGAAGCTATAAGCATATTTGGTCATGTATTGGGAAACAGTGATCTACGTGTTGGCGAAGTTATGTATGATGTGGGCCTCCTCATCATCAGTCAAGGCGGAGAAAATGTTTGCGCAAGGGCAATTGAGTGTTTTGACGAGGTGATTCGCATTTATACCTTGAAATGTAAAGCGAGAGATGTCAAAGTGGCTGACGCACTTGTTCAGAAAAGCAATCTCCTGGCCGATACCACCGACTTTGATCAGGCTGGTTCTCTACTTGACGAAGCCATTGATATCTACAGAGCATCGCTGGAGAATGACGCTGTTGAAATCGGGAAAGCGATGCTTGTTTATGGCAAACTATATATTTCACAAGGCTTCAATGATGAAGCTATGGTGGCCTTTGATGAGGCCCTTCGAATCTGCCTAATACGTCTCGGAGATGATGATATGAACGTTTCTCTCGCCCTATCAAACATTGGCATGATTCACGCTAAAAGACTAGAGTATAACGATGCAGTGGACAAATGCAAAACTGCTCTGAAAATAAGAGTCATACGTTGTGAGCAAGACCAGAATGTCGCAGACTCTGTCTTCAATATTGGGACAATTTTGAATGACTGGGGGAAAGAAGACGAAGCCTACCAATATTTCCAGCAAGCGCTTAAGCTATACATCCATCTTTCTGGGGATGATGACACATCTGTCGCCAAATGTCAGCAGAAACTGGGATTAATACATTTGAATAGGAAAGACTTCGATAAGTCTCTAGACTCATTTCTTCATGCACTCCGTATCTGCAAACAAGCGGATGACGAAGAGAACAGCGTGCTTGCATCTATTTATCAAGGCACGGGAACTTGCTATTACAACAAAGGTGAATACGATTCAGCACTTGAAAATTTTGCCAGGTGTCTTCGAATACAAAAAAACGAGCTAGGCGATGATTGTCTTGACATGGCACCCATATGTGATTATATTGGCTTGATATACCAGAGGAAAGACAGATACGAAGAGGCCATGAGTTTCCACTCAAAGGCATTGCTTATAAACGAAAATCATTATGGAAAAGGGTCTAAGAAATGTGCTCCTTCGGACTTTCACATCGCCAAGGTTCTCGTTGCTTCCCAAAAATATTCTGACTCGATAGCGCATCTTCACAATCATATGAAACTGTTTTATGACGAAACTAGTTGCAACTGTGAAGAGGCAGGAGAATTATATCATTTATTGGGGTTAGCACAGAGCAAACTTGGGAATTATGAGGAATCCATATCGTCGCTGTATAAGGCTCTAGATACAAGGACAAAGTTATTTGGAAACTCCAACCTCAGAGTTGCGGAGACAAGACTTGATCTTGCTAAAGTCCTGGACGAATGTGGGGATACTGATCAGGTAAGCCTGACAATGGCTCAATGAATTATCGTATTCTTAATTCTGGGAGTCTCATGATTTTTGAGCTTTTACGAAGGCGATCGCTGTTTACGATCAAGCAATCACAACATTGCAAACAGTATCCGGCAGTGATTTCCGCACTATCGCAAGCGCCTTTACACGACTTGGTGCATTATTTGAGGAGAAGGGCAACGTCGAAGCATCACTTCATTCGTGGAAAAAAGCTCTGAAGATTTACAGCAATAGTAGTATGTCGGACAGTGACTCTAGTGTACTTGGCGACACCTTCTTTCGTATTGGCAAAATTTACAATGATATAGGTAACTATGACAAATCTACCAGCTGCTTTTCCGAGAGTGTCAAAATTTACCGTTCAAATGCTGAGGACAATGCAGCGGTTGGCATGGCTCTGGGATATATTGCCAAGAACTATGCACGTAAAAAGCAGTTTGCTAAAGCTGTTGAGCTTAGCACCGAATCACTTCGATTGCAAAAGCAATTCGCTCACGCAGGAGATATAGCAGAGTCACTTGTTGATCTAGGAAACATATTGAAAGCGTGGGGGAAGACAGATCAGGCTTTGCAGTTCTTTGAAGAAGCCTTGCGAACATACAAGGAAGCCTTTGGACTTGATTCTTTAGAAGTAGCTTTATGCAGATACAACATTGGTATTCTTAAAAAGGCCCTTGGTGAGGCTGAGGCAGCACTGCGGTACTTTGGTGGAGCGCTTCGGATTCACCGTATAACAGACGGAGACAAAAGCCTCAATGTTGCAAATAACCTTTTCCAGATAGGGCAGATTTACGATTCTTTTGGAGAAACGGAGAAGTCCTTGAAGTGCTTTGAGGAATGCAGCAAAATAAGGGAGGAAATTCTTGGGAAAGACCATCTTGATGTGCTTGCAGCACAACGCTTTATCACCAAGAAGATAAAATATTACAAATAGAACTTTCCAGCATTTGAAAAAATTAAGATGTAGAACTTATCAATTTAGCACAACGTCAGCTTTCAATAAATAATAAATGAATGATACATTGTGACATGGTGACTTGATGTTTATATTGAAGTGTTCATCAGGCAGCTTCACTGTGTTCTGTTGAGCTCTCAACTAGCTTGTCTTGACCAGCTTTTGTAAGAACACGTATGACTAACCTATCATCTCTCTCACGACTAGACGAAAGTCACAAGACTTCATCTTGGTGGTCTTGCAAGAATTTAAGCATGACTTTTCTCAAAAGACCGATGCATGAGTGATCATAAGAATAAGAGAACACGTAGTATTGTGGTGCGGCAGCTACCCTCTGTTGGTATCAATTTAAACATCAGTGTGCTTTTAATGAATAATATTCAATAC
>JALLBA010000257.1:0-22598 GCA_036939675.1 Cyclostephanos invisitatus | reverse complement strand
CCCAGTATGAGAGGTCTATCTCTATCACCTCTTAGGTATTCAACCAGGTGACTTAGCATCTCCCAATCATCAGTGTTGGGAGATCTGACCCTCGTGGTCAGGAATGAAATCGCTAGACTAATATCAGGCCTAGCTCTTTTGGTGACATATAAAGCCTTCGCCACAATGGTGTGAAACGCTGCTGCCGCCTCATCGGATACTTCTTGCAATCTTCATTGACCACGAAAAGATTGTCTGGTGCTGCACTCGCCTAAGATCAGTGCTTACCAACGACCTCATATCTATCATTATGATCCTTGATGGCCAGTTCATACGCCTGTAATATTCCATCAATGTAATCATGCATGGTGGCTTGGTATTAATCCTTGTGGGAGAAATCCAAAGACATACCCAAATACTTGTGGGTTTTGCCCCTGTGGACTTTCATCTGCCCCAAGCCATCTTCAAATATATTCTCATAGTCGACTCTCAGCCAAGCAACAGTATCATCAATAACTGCAGAGGATTCATGAGAGATCTTGCAGTCGTCGACATGGAAGCAGATAGTTATCTGTTTCACCCTAACCACCTTGTTGGCCACGCATCCATCATATGGATTTATCTTGTACCCCTGCTTTGTGAGACTCTTCACGAACTTTTTGTAGTACAATAGTGCTGCCACCATGGTTCCATACACAGCGTTGAGACACTGCACAAGCAGCACCTTCTGGCCTGCCTTGTTAGTTGACATGTACATGTCATACACCTCTGGGGCTATGCTAACCAATATGTCCACTAATGGTCCTCTAATGCGAACAATCACGCAGTGTTTTTTGTCCTCGACTACAGTCTGGACAAATGCATTAGGGATATTGATGACAGCTACGTCCAGATTCTTGTGTGCGTCTATCACACATGTAAGCATTACTGCCTCTGCCGAGACAATGGGGGAGCTCACATCCTCCTTTTGTGCTTAAGGAACCGAATTGCAGCGATGGAGCTGCACTTTATGAGGATTACATCCAGAGACATGTGAGTGGGGTATTTTCCCTCCCCCCCTCCGAACTTCTTCTTGATGTTTTGCCAATGATGAAAGGCACAGTGAAATAGCCCTGCATCCCAAAGTATCTCCCTAATCGATGCAAGAGACTTTTTGTCTTGATCGGTTATGATTGTTTTTGTTGCCTGATTGATGATCGGGTGGATGGACTTGATGAATTTCCACAATCTGATTCAGTTAGTTGTATCTTTGTTATCAAACAGTATTGCAAATCCCAACTGAGCCATTGTACTGTTTGCGGTGTTTGCATAGGCCAAAAAAGGGTGTATTTACCGAACGACATGTGCACCGCATCTGCCTGAATCACCTCATGGAGAAATGTGACTTGCTCCTTGGAGGTAAATGTGGCAATGAATATTCCAGTAAGGAACTTCAAGGGAGGACCATACTCCATACCCAATTGATATGTTAGGGCAACCTTGTGCTCAATAATCCAATTTTCAATGAATGTATCAGTATCAGTACCCCGTTCAAGTGCTGGATCATTGTTATCCTCTCGGCGCTTGAGCTCCTGACTCCCGAAGTACGGTCGTTTGAAGCTTATGGATCACATCACGACGATCGGCAAAAAGGAGCTCACACGAATGTCCCATTGCAATAATTGCATCTTAGACTGCCTCACAGTACATTACGTTGTCATCCACGTCACCGAACAAATCAAACTTTGCAGTATCCCTTGCCTCCTGCAGAAGGTTATCAGTGATCAAATTTGGGTTGACATACTCGGTGATACTCCGCATATGAATGTATGACATTCCAGGGCACATCTCCTAATGCGAGCAAAGGAGATGGCCTATCCATTTCCTGGTGAATGGATTTTGCCGCCCGAAGGGCATCGTCATTGCAATAATATAATCCCTGACCAGGCATGACACACATAGTGTCCTTGCTCTTCTTTGAACTGCACATCCCCCTCCCATTGTCCCCAAACCCGAGGCTCTTCAACCTAGCCTCATTTCGAAGTATCTTCAGCAGTCTGAATATTTCGTACTGGGACAATCCCTTGATAATTATTTCGGGGGGGAGGGGAGGGAGGATGTCGTCGTCGCTACCATCGTAATCACTTCCATAGTCGTCGCCGCAATCGTCAGCATCGTTGTAGTAATCGTTGTCATTGTCATCATCAGCGTAAACACCTTTGGCGTCATCATTGTTGAGGTGTTTTTTAAGAAGAGGATATTTCGACAACTCCCTCACCCAAGCATATTCCATCAGCGGATTGGAATTATTGGCCCGAGAACATGTTGTCACCGCGGATGCAGCGGAGAGAGGAGAGGTAACCTCATCATTGATGGTGGTGGTGGCGATTGCTTCACTAACAGATTCATGCACGCATGGGGGGGGGGGGGGCAATTTATTTTTTTCAGCCCATAGCTTGTACCGCTCAGCTCGGGAGGATACAATGCTCCCATCGTCGGGATTCGCTCGGGAGGTCTTTGCCATGGCACTGAGGTGAGGTTCTTATGATGGTGGTTTTGTTATTCGAACGTTTATTATGAATGGAAGATTGGACTGGGTGAGGTGGTGAGCATGACATGAGGCAGTTCTACTTTGCCAAAAAGAACAGTGAGAAAGAGGACAAGAAAGAATCGATAAGGTGAGGCATTATGGATTGTAATTACGAGAAAACATGGCAATGAACCTGTCACAGTATGACAGGTGAGGCATTTTAGATTAAATACTTTTGCAAGTGATGTATTATGGGTGTAGTTTTTTCAGGTGAGGTATTGAGAATGGGTTAAAATTAAAAGCCCAGGTGAGGTATTTTATGGATTGGAAGTTTCAGTAGGTGAGGTATTATGGATGGACTTATGAGAAAATGTACTGTCACATCGCTGGGCAAGGAATTTTTGATAGAAAAATGGGTGTCGAGGCATTGGTGTAGGGAAAAGGTCTATGTACAGGTACCATTTTCGGATTTCTTCCCATCATATTATGGTATCAAAATCATGTGACTGGCAGCCGAAAAGCACCCCTGTCCTGCATGCCTCATCGCAACAATCGCACTGTGTGGTCTCTCTACACTCTGCACTACATGCTCGCTACGTACAGTACGTACGATACATGAGGTGTACTTTGTACTTTGTGACGCGTGTTCACGCGGGAATATCCGTGACCATGGATAGGTTCCGAACACGTATGCGTGTCCGTGGCGTCTCGGACCCCATCCAAGAAAAGAGTGACACACAACGCAAAATCCCCCAGACTCACCGCCGCCTCACTGTTTTGCTAGTGGTCGACACAATATTTGATTCCTTTTCCATCCAACTTGCCACATATCAATACAAATATGGGTCTCCTACGCTCCTTCCTAGTTCTCATACCCGCCGTCATGATGTCCGCGGTCGACGCCTTCTCGACTTCATCGGCAGCGCTACTGACGCCATCCGCTCGACTCACGACGTCGCTTCGCGCCGCCGCCGAAATCCAATTCGTCCGGGGCCTCGAGGAGAAGGTCGTTCCCGACATCAAACTGACGCGTGCGCGCGACGGGTCGTCGGGCATCGCCACGTTCAAATTCAAGAACCCCAACGTCTTCGATGCGTCGACCGCTAGCTCGGGCGCGGTCACAGGCATGTTCCTCGTTGACAACGAGGGCGAGATGAGCACCTCTTCCGTGAACGCATCGTTCGTGAATGGCAAGCCCCAGGCGATCGAGAGTGTTTTGGTAATGAAGAGTCCGGAGGAATGGGACAGGTTCATGGTGAGACGAATGTGCGCGATTTTGATGCATCGCATATTATTATTTGTTGCCAATTATTAACGATTGTCACTTCTCAGAGATTTATGGAGCGGTATGGCGAGGCGAATGGACTTGGATTTACCAAGGCCGGCTAAATATTTAACGGCTGAGGGGGGCTTCGCTATAAGTGCGGATGTTGCCTTCAAAACCATTGGATTTCTTCTTATTGAGGGTCTAATATAATTGTGGACGTAACGCTGCCAATATAATTTGTGTGGATGTAACTGTGAATAAATCGTTTTCTTTGCTACTCACTTATTCGAAACGTTGTGTATCTTTGGATGTATTTTCCCCTGAATACCATCGGCTTCATATGCAAGTTGCATGCGTGCCCGATGCTAGACTCCTCCAAATTTCGATGATTTAAATGCTTCATTTTTTGAGAAGCAACTACGTAGGACAAGCCAAGTTTACGCCTGGTGATGATGAGTACATATCACTCATTTTTTAGTACAATTAATTAAGGTCCGGTGTATCCAGACTAACTTATGTCAAAATTACCTAGTATCACAATCGAGTTGTTGTTGAGGAAAGTTGGCGGGTGCGGATTTCTTTTCGGGCATTTGTTTGTCGCCAAAAATGCAACAAAAGCATTTCTAGGTAGACAGTTAACCAGCATTTCCTTCAAATTGCTATCCTAGTAACTTTTTGATCTAATGATATCAATACCTTCTCCATCCTTTCCCTAGTCATCGTCCAAGATCTCGTCGATTGCATCGCATAACATGCTCAGCCTTGACACCCGCTTGTTAACCATACTCTCCGCGGCATCATTCATCGCTTTGCGGTGGATGATTTCTTCCATGGGCGCGGTGCTCCAAGACGGCATGCGAGCGTCACGTTCGAATCGAGACTTCGCGGTCTGGCCGTAGTCATCATCCAAGTCGAGAAGTATTGTCCTAGCTCCGCACGATGCGCTCCCTCCCACGTCATAGGCCAAGTCGTCCCCAACGTGAATCCAAATCGGATTATCGCTACAATCGTCATCGTTTGCTGCTCCTGACGATCCTTCCATCTCGTCTACCATGCTCATTCCTAACTCACGCTTCGTCTCGGCGATTTCCTTATACTTATCGTACGCGGCACGGTATATCCACTGCAGGTCGGCGTTACCGTCTACGTTGCACAGCTCTTTAAAGAATTCCGTCCGTCCCGACGCGTCGTCCTCCCAGCTGATGCAAAAGTCAAAGTAGGGCGCGAGGGTGAAGACCATCAACAGCGGATTCGCCTTCCCATCTGTTACGGCACCGATGATAACATCGGGGTGCTCCTCCTTAATTCTGTGCAACGAAGTGATGACCTCCGGATAGAGGTGCCTCTCGGCGCTGCGGTGTCTTTCCCCTTCCCACGCGTAGTAAATGCTCTCCACGACCCTGTCCTGTACGGCCGCTCTGGCCCACTTTTCCGCCGATCTGCGCATTGGACCGGTCAGGCTCGAGACCTCCGTGGCCCAATCCTCGGCGCATTCGCGTAGCTTGTTCTCGACCATCTTCTTTTCCATCTCCCGGCGTATCGCGAGAAGGCGCACGGCCGTGTGCGTCATGGCGGATCCCATCGCAGGACCCGCCTCCTCGCGGATGCGCGTCGCTGACTCCACGATCGCGTCCGGTTCGAGGTTGTAGCCGTAGTTGGCCATCGCGCGGACAAAGGCCGAGTTGGCGTCTTGAATCACGGGCATTATAGGATAAAGCGAGTCATCGAGGTCGAACGTCAGCAGTCCGAGCGTTTTCGTCTTCGACTTGAGCGTGCCGACGGCGCGAGATGACGACGACGAGGACGACGACAAGGCCGATTCATCGACTGCGGGTGACGAGGTGGAGGCGGCAATCAGTCGACTCGCCAGAAATGATTCGGGGCAACGCAATCGAGGCGAGAAAGCCTCTGCAGGATTAAGATTGATAGCGGTGGCGGCGGCAAAGAGGAAACAACGCTTCATGATTCATGAAAAAGTGAAACGAACGAACAAATAACCATGCGAACATGAAAGCGTGTCAAGGTGTTGGCTCAACGTACGTAGGAGTCAGTACTAATAAACAACACGAAGAATGGCTACATCTAAGATCGCGCTCTGCAACTTGCTCCAAGCAAAGAGCGACCTTCTCCCCTGTCTGGTGGGCACAAGACAGAGCAAACAATACCTCCAGAGGTCGAGGCGAAGGACTTTCTCAACAAGGGATAGAAATATGGTTTCAGGTGTTGTGATCAAGTCAACTTTTCCCGACAGAATGCTCTGTTTGCTTCGAATAAATATACTGTGGACAAAAAACAGTTATATGTTGCCCAGCAGTTTGCTCTACTGTTCTTAATTCTTACAATTGATTAATTTATCTGCAGGCTTTGTTCAACAGGCATGTAATTGAATGACAAACTGAGAATATACAAGCGGAAGTATCACCAAATGCGGCAAAGCAATAAAACCGATGGCCGATGGACAAAAAATCTTTTTCCTTGAATATTTCACAGTCTGACTGTGAATTTTTCCTTTGGGGAGGAAAAACTGATTGCGCCTTTAACTGCAATACCTAATGTAGATAAAGCAAATTGAAGACAAGAGAAAAGTAAAGAGCTAAACTAGCACTACACGTAATTAGCATGCAAAAAAGGAATAGTAGAGTTCATTTTTGCAAACTACTTGGACGAAGTCCTAGTACGGAATTACGCTATGGGTGGGTTTAAGAAGGGGGGAAATGGCGGGAACGGTTATGGTTCCCGCCATTTGGTAGTCTTAAACTCCCTAAAATTCATGGCCTAAAAATCACCCTAGGGAGTGGAGGGTGTGTTGAAGATTTTTAGCGTGCGTATGCTGGTCTTTTGGTCGATGGTTCGATGGTAGCGGAGCTTTGCTTGTCAAAGGCTCGAACAAAAACAACAATGAGGTTGTTGAGGGACGTTTTTCATGTGTCTCCTCTTGAATGCGCATCTAATCTGAAAACAAACGTCTCCAAGTGTTTTGGATTGATGCCAATGATTTTTCAAACTCCCGCAATTTTGGGTTCAAATCGATTGCGAGAAATCCAAGCAGGATTTGAATCGGAAAGCCAGTCGCCAGTCAAATGACTAGCAACTCCAATGAGAAAGCCAAAGGAAGGTAATCCTCTTGGGTTGGCTTTGGCACCTTCCCTACCTCACGGAGAGGTATTGGGAGGAAGCTCTTCCTTTACGTACATGTACGCGTAAGCCCGAATTCGGAAGCTTGGGATATTGGTGGTACTTAAAATCCCGGCCATATGGTAATACAGCATAAGAGAGCACACCCACTTCCCCCCTACCAACACTGTAGCCTTGGTGTTGCCATGAAATATTTGACATATTGCGTGGTACTGATATTGTATTGGTTTGCCATGAAATATATGATATTATGCGCCGTACTGATATTGCGTGGGTTTCATCGAATCCTCAGGGCTGTAGTCATTGTGCTAGGATCTCTCCTTCTTATATGTGTGGCATTTCAGCTGTCTCACGTCATCACTTGCATAGGTATTTTGTTATGCATTTTATCCCTCTGAACCTGAACGAAAGAAAATGGTAATCCATACTGTCAAATTAGTCGATACTACTTCCGGAAAGAGCTCCATTTCCAACGTTCATAGAATCCTTGCTTTGAAGTCAGATGATACTGCCAAGCGCGTAGAATTTGACTGCAAAGGGGTAAATTTGTGCATGCTCAGCACCGTAGAAATTGAATCCATAAGTTTTCCAATGTTGGATGTTTACCTCGTAGACTTTGAAGGCATGATGTGCCTCAAGATCCTGAAGTCTGTGACCAATCTCTTCAAGAGCGCATCTGTGACCAAAGTCATCCATGACTGCTGCATGGATTGTGATGCTTTGTATCACCTTCATGGCATCCAAGTCAATAATGTTCATGACACAAGCTGTTTCCATATCATCAAGGATAGCAACCTTAAGGATGTTCTTTCCTACAATGGAATGAGTGTTAACACGGCCCGAGATTCATCAATCTACAGCTATAACCCGAGGTTCTGGTCTACTCATCCATTGACGACAACCGTGTTGGAATGGGCTTCTTCTGACGTAAAATGTCTACTCGCTTTAGCAGACTCACAGCTAAAAGGGATCACAAGGGCTTTGAGGAGCACGGCTATTGCCAAGTCCACCCAATACTCGCGCAATGTGTGTGATATTAAAGTATACACTGGCTTATCGGTAAGGAGCCCTGGCCTCTTCATTGGCCGTCATGGCTCGAACATCCAAAGTCTCCAAGAGCGAACTGGAACGCTTATGCATTTTACGACTTTATTACTTCGTTGGATGCTGTCAAGCACATCATGTCCGTGTAAATGTAACCCAATGAAGACAAGCAGCAATGCTTGTGTTAATCTGATGTGTATAAGTGATGATAAATTTAAGACCAATTTTAGACCATCGCTATCTGATGAGATCTTCTTTCGATCATGGGCGGGAAACGATCACTAATCCCACGTTCGAGCTCAAGATAAATTCTAGTCTTGGCAAAATCACACACGCTCTATCCCCAACACAAGTCGAATATCCAACGTCATGCCATCGGCGTCTATCACTATCTGATGAGATCTTCTTTCGATCATGGGCGGGAAAAGATCACTAATCCCACGTTCGAGCTCGAAATAAATTCTACTCTTGGCAAAACCACACACGCTCTCTCCCCTACACAAGTCGCATATCCAACGTCATGCCATCGGCGTGGGCCCAGCCTCACGCCGGACGGATCATGCCCCCTCCGCTCCCCATACCGAACACGAACGGTCCCCTAACATCGGGATCGAGTCCCTGATATTCCATCGTCTCGCGATCGCCATTGAAATCCGGCGAGCGCTTGTCCTCCCTGTATATCACCTCTCCGGTATACTCATCGATCACGTCCACGTAGTCCTCGAGGTCCGATGCGGACGACGTACGTATCGACGTCAATTCGGGTATGCGAGCATTGAGGTACATCGCCGCCCTACCGAGTACGTACCCCCTCCGATGCCAGAATTTGCCGTGCAGTGCCAATATCGCCTCCGGACCATCGAGATAATCGAATTCTATCGACCCCGTGATGCCTATCGATGCGGGCGCGTCGTGCTTCCCGAACATGGTCTTACCGTACTCGCTATTTACGAATTCCTCGAGGCACTGAATTACCGTATCCTCGTCGAGCGTGGGCAGTATCAGATCGTCGTACGTGTATTCCGACTGAGACGAGGATAGCAGATCCGCCCTCCAATCATCGTAGATGTTGTACAGTCGCGTTGTTTGTTCCGCTCGTCGTTGTCGCCGTCGACCGAAACATCGCGCGATCGTCGACGTGCCCGTGCCGCCACGGGACGAGGGCGAGGGCGATCCACTACTACTAGTGGCAGGGAGAGCGCTAGGGAGGAACGAGGAAGATCGCGCTACCGAACGTTGGGAAGAGGGGACGATGACTGGAAACCCCAACGCCGATGCGGGGATAATAGCAAACAATAGGACAGTGGTCCATCCCATCGTCGTACGTGTCGTGTCGTAGTAGGAGGTTGTTGTTGAAATCTCCTTTGGAGGACGACAGACAGACGAGGACGAATTCCTTCCGCCAAACGTGATCGTCTGTCTGTCCCCCCTTTCCCTCCCCCCCCCAAACCAGCCAAAGAACAAAAAGAAAACAGCAACACGAGAAGTTGCCTCGGCGCCGTTCAACAACCCCCAACGCCGCAGTCATAGAGTTCTGTCTCCCCCAACCCCATCGCACCCCCTACCCCTCGCTCCCTGCCTATGTCATCGGAGTAGAACAATCTCGCCGATTATTAATATTCCCGGCGCTCCTCCCTCTCTCCTGTACATTCCAAACCGTCGGTTCTCGATACAGAGCGTTAAATATAAGAAGACGAAATAAAAATGGCAAAGACCGGCTACAAGTTCACCAAGCAGCAGCCCGCGAAGGGCTCGCGGAACATGCTGACGAAGTCCTCCGCATCGTCCAAGCCGAATCGCACCGCTCCGTCCCGGGGGGACAACGGCAACATGAGGACCGCATCGACCATCGCCCGATTGAAAATGTACAACAACGGCAAGGCGATACGGAACAAGGAGGGGAAGGTCGTGGGCGGTCAGTTCATGATGTCGGATAGGGCCGGCGATACGAAGATCACCGGCTCGACCGGACGAATCGCGCCGGATAGGAGATGGTTCGGCAATACCCGCGTCGTCGGGGCGACCGATCTCGATAAATTCCGCGAGGAGATGTCGTCGAGCATGGCCGATCCGTATTCGGTCGTTGTCAAGAGGAGGCAGCTGCCCATGGGTTTGTTGAGGGACGTCGCCGAGCAGCACGCCAAGTCGGGGGGGGGGAATAAGGCGAGCGGACTTCTCGCGAACGAACCGTTCGAGCACACCTTCGGTGGCAAGAGCCGCAGGAAGAGGGTCAAGGTGGAACAGTACATGATCGCACGGACGTCGAAATTGGACGACGTCGACGACGACGGGGGGGGGATGGGCGATGGGAAGGACCGTCTGTCCACCCCCGCCGCCATGATGACGACGACGACGACGATGGGCGGCGGCGGCAGGGCCGAGACGGTCGACGCCCCCCCCGACGACGAGGCGTCCGGATATGCCGCCCTCCTCGCCGCGGCGCAGAGGTCGCGAGGTACCTACGAGAAGGTGAACGATCGAGCCGGGATCGTGCCGTGGGGGAAGGATACCAACATAACGAAAACGGAGGGGGAGGGGGTCGATTGGGTCCATGCCAAGAAGGACGACTTGTTCAACAAGGGCCAATCCAAGAGGATATGGGGAGAGTTCTACAAGGTCGTCGACTGCTCGGATGTCATATTGCACGTCATCGACGCGCGGAACGTCCCCGGGACGCGCTGTACCATGATCGAGAAGCACCTGGCGAAGAACGCGCCTCACAAGCACCTCGTGTTCGTTTTGAACAAGATCGACCTCGTGCCGAATTGGGTCGCAAAGCGCTGGATAGGCGAATTGGCTCAAATCCGTCCCACCATCGCCTTCCACGCCAGCATGACTCACGCCTTCGGCAAGGGCGCGCTCATTAGCCTGCTGCGACAATTCGGCAAGCTCAATAGCGACAAGAAGCAGATAAGCGTGGGCGTCATCGGATATCCCAACGTCGGTAAGAGCTCGGTGATCAATACGCTGATATCGAAGAAGAGCTGCAAGGTGGCGCCCATACCCGGGGAGACGAAGATATGGCAATACATCACGCTATTTCGCAATATATACCTAATCGATTGTCCCGGTGTCGTCGTCGACTCCGCCGGCGATACCGAGACCGATAGCGTGCTGAAGGGCGTGGTGCGTGCCGAGAGGCTGGAAACGCCGGAGGACTTCGTGGACGCGATACAACTGTCGGTGAAGAGGGAGCACATCGCCGCCTTGTATGGCATTCCCAAGTCCGGCGACGGGACGTGGAATACGTCCGAGGAGTTGTTGGAGAAGATCGCGATCAAGAGCGGCAGGCTATTGAAGGGGGGCGAACCGTGCCTTAGGACCGCGGCGATCATGGTGATATGCGATTACCAGAGGGGCCGATTGCCGCATTACGTGGCGCCTCCGGAGCTGAAGGAGGAGGAGGGGAAGGACGGCGCAGCCAAGAAGAAGGATGCGGTCGGCGCCGCGAGGGATACGGCGAAGATCGAGGGCGTGACGTTGGAACCGCAGGATTTAGATGGCGTGCAAAGGGACAATGATGGAGGGGAGGACGAGGGAGTCGAGGCTAAGGAGTCTGTCGATGACATTGACGGGGGGGACAAGCAAGGAGGAAACGACGAGGGCGACGATGATAGCCTTGGGGAGGACGAAGCCGTGTACCCCACTTCGTTGGCTCAGGTTGGTGCCGGCGATTGGGATTAGTCTCAGTAAATTAATCTCTATATCTCACAAAAATAGAATTCCTCGTCACATACGAACGCAATAAGTGAAATTATTTGTCAGCGCTCATGACTATGCGCTTGACACTGTAGGAGAAGCGGGTCTTGAACAGGCAATTTGGGGTTTAGGTCACATTTGCCGGTCAAATAAAAGGGAGATTCCCATTTCATGAAGAAATATTAAATTATACTTCACTTTGATTGTTGCGTTCGTGTCGAGAAACTGACCGTATATCTCATAAGATAACTCCACCGTCTCTATATTACAACAGCAGAGCGATACTGACTGCACAGAGCCACTTACTTGTGAGTCTCGGTCTCGAATAGTTACCAATTAAATCCCGAGTGCATGGAGAAGGTGCATAATTCGTAAGGCAGATGACCGATGTCCCCCAACATTCTGCAGCTGACTGTGCCTGTCGGGCGGATGGTGAAATAGGTAAGGGAGCAGTTGAACGTGCACAGTCGAAGCCAGGCTTCCGGGGGGAGCTGCAGGGCGCGACAGAAAAAGTATCGGATTACGTTGGCGTGGCAGACGATAACCTCGAATTCGTGCTTGGGATGCGCCTGAAGCCCATCCTCGGGCGAATCCGCGCCGTCGTCGTTATCTCCTCCCTTTGACGACGTATCCGGCAATTCTGCACGGTAGAAGTATTTGCGAAACGCCTCCTCTATGCGAGGATGCTGCTCGTCAGTTCGTTCCACAACTGAAGGCCGAGCGATCCCGCCTGGGATGTGATGGCAAGGCCTGGGGAAGGTATAGGAGCGCACATGGAAAATAAGTGACTCTTTGCGGGCAAACTTAAAATGCGAAGAATCACGAGGATCGTTATCTCGACGAAGGAAATGTCGTCATTTGGAACTTACCTTCCCTCGTTGAGCAGGGGATCCGGCTCAGCCCTGCTCACGATCCCACCGTCGTAATTATTTCCCAGATCCATGCTCTCGTGGATGATGTCGGCCGTCTCCTTCGCCCTCGCCAGGTCGCTAACGCGAATCACCCTAACGCGACAGGGTCCGAATTGCTCGTTAACGCCTCGTACGAGCCTACCGAGGCGCTGTCCGGTAAGTTCGGCCTGTTTTCGCCCGAGCGGCGTGAGCAGGCGCCTCGAATCGTCCTGTCATATCCCAACGAGCGACGTGCCACGCGTTCGCGTTGGACGGATGAGATTCGATACCTACTGCAAGTTTCATTGTTCGTTCGTTCGTTCGTGCCTCGAAAGGGGGCAATTTTCTCACCTGGGACGTTTCGTCGTATTGCCCGTGACGGATCAGTATGATGTGCCTGGTAACTCCCTCCTTTCGTACGAGTCTCTCCCGCTGCTGCGCCTCCGCTATTTGCCTCGAGTTCTCCTCTAAGTCATCGCGCGGAGTAGGCAGAGGGGGCTGTCGGCCGTCCCAATTGTGATCCCACAGGGGGTATTCGAGCGCGGGCCTCCAAAGCTGTCTCCTCGGGAATAGGCCGTGGAACTTTTGTTGGAGTTATATGTCGTGGATTCGTGATGCCGTTCGCCCAAGATCACACGGGCAGAAGAATGGGCATTAGCGAATGACCGACGGGGGGGATGCGGGCGAGAAATTAAGCGAAGTATATACACATTGTGACCCTCACCGATCTATCCCTCTCCTCATCTCCCCACATCCCCCCCTCCGCCCGTCCCTTGACCCTCCCATCGGCGTCCGCGCTGGCAGCCGGGACGACGACGGGCTCGGCCGGATCGGACGGTCGATAGGGACGCGGTGCCTCGCACAGCGTCGCTCGATCGCGTAGGCGAGGATGGACCGCCGACGACGGAAACAGCCATCCGGGGAGGACGCGGAGACGACGGGCATCATCGTCACTTCCATCTTTCGCGTCGTTGGCGAAGGCGATCGACGCGGCCAATGCCATCGCCGTCGCCGTCGCGGCCGCATTGGTGATCGCGGGTAGGGAGCTGTGGCGCGCGTATCGATAAAAGTTCCCCGCCATTGTGTACTTTGAGAGGACAGGCGGCGGGCGTGAGGAGGGGCGGGGCGGGGCGAGCGGGGTTTGAGAGTTTGGGGAGTTTTCAAAATGAGCGTCTGTCCGCAGCCAAGTGTGTGCTTTTGATGCCTCGAGATCGTACTATCGTACAACCATGCCCATAAACCTCACAAGCTGGACGGTATCGTAACAAAGCAAAATCGTCGTCATAGTCTTCAGCCTGCATATCCGACGCCGCCATCGTCTTTGCATATCCACCTCGCCCGCCCAGTTTTTTAGTGGGGAGGACGACACGACCAACGGCAGCAAACGCGCTCTCCCCCACCGAACCGAAATCTCTTCAACAACCGCGACGATAATGGCTCCCTACAACAACCGACACCGATCTGCTGAGGATGAGCAGAATCTTCCCCTGTCGCATGCCACCCATCAAACGCTCCTGGAAGAGGAAAACTCCACCCCCAAACAAATTAGTCATCTGCAATTCGGCCTCCTCTCGTCCTCGGACATGATGAGGCTGTCGGAATTCCAGGTCACGTCTCGTGACCTATTTACTATGCCCCAGCGATCACCCGCTCCCAACGGCGTGTTGGACAACCGACTCGGGGTTTCGGACAAAGTCAGCACTTGCGCGACGTGCAAGCTCAAGTTGGCCGATTGCGCCGGTCACTTCGGTTACATCAAGCTGGCCCTACCCTGCTTCCACATTGGGTATATTAAGCACACGTTGAACCTGCTCCAGTGCATATGCAAGTCGTGCTCACGCGTCCTGCTTTGCGATGCCGAGCGCAAGGCGATGCTTAAAAAGATGAGGAATCCACGAACGGACGTGTTGGGGAAATCATCCGTCTTCAAGAAGGTCATGGATAAATGCAAGAAAAGTCACACTTGCCCCTACTGCCACAGGCCCAACGGTACCGTGAAGAAGGTTCACGGTGCCCCGACGCTCAAGATCGTCCACGAAAAGTATAAGGGGAGGCATATGGAGGAAGAGACCGAGGAACTGTTGCAGTCGCTGCAGGGGGCGATGGAATCCAATCCGGAAGTCTCTCACGCGTTTCGCGTGGCAGTGGAGGACTTGCTCCCCACGCGAGTGTTGGAATTGTTCAGGGCCATGACAGACGACGATTGCGAGGTGCTGTGGGTGAGCCCTTGGATCGGCCGTCCAGAGAACTTGGTATTGGAACACATCCTCGTACCGCCGGTTCCAATTAGGCCGAGCGTCGCGATGGATGTCGGGGGGGGTAGTAACGAGGACGATTTGACCGTGAAACTTTTGGAGATCATCAACGTTAATCTTGCGTTGGAAGTCAACATGACCAGGAATCCCCAGACGAAGACCATAATGGAGGGTTGGGACGTCCTACAAAGTCAGGTGGCGCAGTATATCAATGGCGATATGCCCGGACTGAAAAAGGAGATTGGTCACAAGCCAATAAGGGGGCTGTGTCAACGACTAAAGGGAAAACAGGGGCGGTTCCGTGGTAATCTTAGTGGGAAGAGAGTCGATTTTTCCGCGCGGACAGTGATTGGGCCCGATCCCAATTTGAGAGTCGACCAGGTTGGCGTTCCGGTACATGTTGCGAAGATCATGACATATCCTGGTAAGCTATTTTCTGACATATATTATGCTCGAATTCATTTATCACATCCGTGTGTCCAACAACGTTTGACTTTCGCCCGTAGAACAAGTTACGAGGTACAACATTGAAAAATTGAGAGAACGAGTCCGCAATGGCCCTGAAGTTCATCCAGGTGCCAATCTCATACGTATGGCCGGCGAAAATTCCTTTGCTAAATCACTCGCCTTTGGAGATCGCAATCGTGCCGCTGAAAGTCTTCGTGTCGGTGATATCGTTGAGCGTCACATGCAAGACGGAGATGTAGTGCTATTCAATCGTCAACCTTCCCTACACAAGCTGAGCATTATGAGTCATCAGGTCAAGGTGTTGGAATGGAGAACCTTTCGATTCAACATCTGCGTTTGTGCTCCATACAATGCCGACTTCGATGGTGACGAAATGAATATGCATTTACCTCAAACAGAGGAGGCGCGGAGCGAGGCTAATTCTCTTATGGGCGTTCATCAAAATATCGCCACACCGCGCAATGGCGAGCCACTTGTAGCAGCAAGTCAGGACTTCCTGTCCACGGCGTATTTGCTCACTCAGAGGGACCAATTCTTTTCTAGGGAAATGTTTTGCACTCTTGTTGCTTACTTTGGCTTGGCAGACGAGCATGTGGATGTTCCGATGCCGGCAATATTGAAACCAATACCCCTGTGGACTGGGAAGCAAGTTTTCACCTGTATCGTGAAGCCAAACCATCAATCGAGAACATATGTGAACTTTGAGATGAAAGAAAAGAATTATGACGGTGAAAAAAATGCGAAACATTTCTGTCGAAACGATGGGTTTGTTGCTTTTCGGAATGGCGAACTAATATCTGGGAACATCGCAAAGAAGACAATTGGAGATGGAAGCAAAACTGGCCTACTGTACGTATTGCTTCGTGATTTCGGACCGGCATATGCAGCCAGCTTCATGGATCGTTTCTCGAAGGTCAGTTCATGTTTTTGTATGCATCGGTGTGAACTCTGAATGAGATGCGCTTATTTTTCATCGTTTCCCTTGAAATAAAACAAAGTTTTGCGCTCGCTACTTTGGTATGCATCGAGGATTTTCCATGGGCATTTCAGATGTGTCCCCTTCAGCGAATATGAAGAAGATGAAGTTTGACATTCTTAGTGCTGGATATAAGAAGGTATGTGAAGCTTTACTACCACAAAAACTAATGAGCCGACGTATAATCACTTACCTCCCTATTTATTTCACGAAACTAGGCCGAAGATGCTATTAGAAAATATGAGGAAGGCACGTTAGAGTTGCGCCCGGGATGTGATTTACTCCAGTCATTAGAAGAAATCTTAAATGGAATTCTGGGAAAGCTCCGCGAATCAGCTGGGCAAGAGGCAATGAGAACGTTGGTAAGACAAGATACTTCTTCCAGATCTCTACAGCATTGTTTGATAATTATGTTGCTGATTGTTCTTTTGTCTCAGCCCTGGTCGAATACTCCACGGATCATGGCTGAATGTGGATCAAAAGGAAGCCCCCTGAATATATCTCAAATGATGGCTTGCGTGGGACAACAAGCAGTTGGAGGAAATCGTATCCAGGATGGATTTGTGAACAGAACGTTGCCTCATTTCAATTACCATAGTTTGACGCCTCCCGCAAAGGGATTTGTCGCTAACTCATTTTACTCTGGATTGACTGCAACAGAATTCATATTTCACACGATGGGAGGACGCGAAGGATTGGTTGACACTGCTGTTAAAACAGCAGAAACGGGGTACATGGCTCGGAGGCTTATGAAGGCGTTAGAGGACCTTTCACTTCGCTATGACAACTCTGTGCGTAATTCCGAGAATACAGTTGTTCAGTTTACATATGGAGACGATTCACTTAGTCCTGAAAAAATGGAAGCCAATAGCCGTCCTGTGGATTTTGATCGTCTCAGGCTTTATGTATCAGAAGTATTTCCATCCTTGGACGAGCCCATTCTTTTGAGGGACCAGCTTTTGAAAAAGATTGAACGATCCCTAAGCGAAGATCGTTTTCAAAGCCTCCTTCCAAATGGGCGCATATTTTTGACTGAGATCGAATCGTTCTTCGGGGGTATCGTTGGGAAACAAGAAAAAGCCATCGACTCGTGTAAGAATGATGTATTCATACAACAGCGAGTGTGGAACAGCTGTCGTTTTACGGAGACTCAAGTGAATGAATTCTTGAGAGTGGCCCTCACCAAGTACACAAAAGGTTTGTTGCATCTGTGGTTTGCAAGCTTGCGTTGTTTGTTTTTTTTCTCAGAATCCTGTGATTCTCTCATCGTCGATTCCTACAGCTCTGGTAGAGCCTGGGGAGGCAGTGGGTGCAATCGGTGCTCAATCTATTTCCGAGCCTGGAACTCAGATGACTCTCAAGGTGTGGTTTATTCCTGTGCTTTAGTGAAAAATGGAACCCATGACATGTCAAAATAACTTCTCTTCGCACGCTTGATTCTTAGACTTTCCACTTTGCAGGAGTTTCCTCGATGAATGTGACTCTTGGCGTTCCTCGTCTCAAGGAAATCATTAATGCATCAAAAGTCATATCCACACCTATCATTACAGCTCATCTTGTCCAACATGATAATAAAGTAGGAGCAAGAATAGTTAAGGCTGGGATTGAGAGAACAACGTTAGGAGAGATTTCCACATACATCAAGGAGGTTTACTCTAGCAGCGAATGTTATCTCTCTATACAGCTAGATATGGATGCAATACAACAACTTCGATTGAACATTGACTCCACGTCTGTTCGGCGATGCATTTTGAAGGGGGTTTACGGCTCAACGAGACCTCCTGTTCTCCGCAATCTGTCGGAAAGGCACGTTCTAATCAAGAAGGGATCAAAGTCTAAGCTCCGTGTGTTTGTACCTGATAAAGGAGACTCGCCGAGATTCTTTATCATGCAGGCATTAAAAGTTGCACTTCCAAATGTTATCGTTCAGGGTATACCGACTGTTAATCGTGCAGTAATCAACGAAGAAAACAAGGAGGGTGGCACTCAGTACCACCTCCTCATTGAAGGCTGTGGGCTATCGGAAGTTATGGGATCTCCTGGAATCGATGGACGGCTGACCACTACGAACCATATTATTGAAGTGGAGCAGACGCTAGGCGTTGAAGCTGCAAGAACTTCTATCTCCTCGGAAATCTCCTACATCATGAATGCGTATGGCATCGGTATTGACAGTCGTCACTTGCTTCTCTTATCAGATGTGATGACATTCAAAGGCGAAGTTCTCGGCATCACACGCTTCGGTGTAGCCAAGATGCGGGAGAGTGTGTTGATGCTTGCATCGTTTGAAAAGACCACAGACCACCTTTTCGATGCTGCCGTTCATGGGAGAACTGATGCCATCGACGGCGTGTCAGAATGTATCATTATGGGCATCCCTGTTCCAATCGGCACAGGATTGTTCAAGCTCCTTAAACGTGCTACTAGGGCAGCGGCTCCGAGTCATGTGCCGAGCGTTGTAAGGAAAGGTCTGTTACTGGGCTAATCTAGACGAGGTACGATAAATTAAATAGATTATTTATTCACTTTGTATACACTCCATGTGAATGTTGTCATGAGCTGCCTTCAACTGTCTCGCATCTTGTACCAAAACTATTAGCGCTTTGTCAAGTACAGCAGTGATCTCATCGACCTTGTTCAAATGCAATTGCAGATCAGTCCTTTTCGCGTCAAGAGCTAATCTATTCACTCGTGGCAATTTTGCAACTGAAACTGAGAGACGTTCCAAATTATCTAGGTGCCGAGCGAGTGAAATTTTCTTTGTGGAGGCGACCATCGTTGAAGGGGATGCCCCTTGACCAGGAGACTCTGTGATGGCGTATGCATTCGCTTTTGGACGTAAAATGTACTTTGTTGCTTCGCGAGACTCTTGATTCAACAAAGATAAAAGATTAGGTTTGTGTCGCGCTTTTGTCTCCAGTATATCATCGAGTGTTTCCATTATGTGAACATGAGATATTACTGTTTCCTCAAGTACCTGAAGCGTTGGCTGAAATCGAAAACGTTCATGCGGAATGGAAGGGATCTTCCCGATGAGCTCCAATGTGTCATGGAAGTACTGATATAAACGTTCAATGCGTTCAATAGAGTCTCGTTGAAAGCTCACGGCGTCACAAACAATTGGGCGCAGCAGCTCTAGCGATTGGCTTGCATCTAACATGCAATTTTGAGAAGCGCCTTCCATTGGCGCTGTTTCTGCTGTCGTCGTTATCAACCTATCACTGTTGACATTAAACGATGGCGGATACGGCTTCGGAATAGTTTGAAGCAACGTCGCCACAGGTACAATAGCTTTCAACGCCACCTTACGCAGTTCCTCATTCTTCGCACGCAGTGCCTCTGTAAGTTCGAAGGACTGCTCCTCTAACCCTAATTTCGTTGCTTTGAACTCCTCTAGCTCTATCGTCTGCCTGTCTAATTGCATTTGTAAATTCAGGTTCTTCTTTTGTGACAACGATAGAGCATCCTTTGCCTTCTTCAACAATGACTTCATCGTTGATTCACTTGCCTTGTTCTCTTGAATTATTTTGAGAAGCCTCAAGTTCTCTGTTGATGACGAAGAAGGAACGTCGTGCATTTTAGACAACAAGCCCAACAGTGTTGCTTCTTTTGCTTTCGTCTCTTTCAAGAGCTTATTTTTTTGGGCTAGCTGAGCACGGTATTCTTTGTTCTCTGTTGACAACTTGTCATTCTCGCGTGACATTTGTTCACTTTGGTTCCTTGAAACTTCGATGATCTTCTCCAAGTTAGCACATCTCTCCATTTGACATTCTAAATCTACGACCGCTATTGCCCTTGCATCAGTCTCCTTTGTTAACTCCTTCTTCAGAAGGTCCATATCTTTGGATTGTCTTTCCTCTACATCTGATTTCAATGCAAGCTCAAAGGATACAGCCTTCTGCTTACTTTTCATGAGTGACACCTCGTTACTTTTCTCTTCCATTTTCACGACAGTCATAGAGTGTTCAGCTTTTAGGTCGGCGTATTCTTTCTTCAGTTGTGTGTACGCACTTTCCAGCTTGCGAAGACACTCCTGCAACTCATTCTCGCTTTGAGTTTTGGAACTCAGCAGAAGTGACATCGATTGGTTGGCATTTCGCATAGAGCTCAACTCTGTATCGAGCTGATGGAGCGATGGATTATATATGCTCATAGGGCTAGGAGTAACCATGACTGTAGGGTGGGTGCCGGCTGGACTGACTATGGGTATGGGGTCGGAGGGTCTTCTGATAGAACCGACTAAAATCTTCTGCTGCTGCAATATAGTCTCGACTAAATCACGCTGCTGCTGCAGCTCGTTCAACATTTGACTGTCTTGGGGGATTGGAGCTGGATCGAGGTAGAGGTCGTCTTCCATTTCCATTGATTCATAGCCGCCAAAGAAATGATGCGGATGCTCGGTTGTGACATTTGGCGGTCTCTGTTGTGGTTTCTGTTCCTTAGATGGATTCATAAATGTCGTCGTCGATCGACTTCTTGTTTCGGCTGTATTGTGTCTGCGTGCCGCGGTCCGATCTCCGCTGTTTTTCGTCAAAGATTTCCCTCCCTCGTGATTCATGCTTTCGTCAGAGACTTGCGTCCTTTCTTCTCTCCCCCGGCGCTCGTCGTCTCCATCGACCGCGTCCCCCATCGCACATGTTTTCATATACTTGATGATGGTCAGTCCCTTTCCCAGGGATCGTTCGTTCAATATCTCCAACGGCGTCCTCCCATTTCCATCCCTAATGCCCAAACACTCCGGAAACGCCCTGATTAGGGCGATCAATATCCCCTCCTCCTCGAGCCGATATCTTGGGCCCAAATCCATGCACTCGCATGCAAGGTGTATGGGCATATTCCCCTCGTGATTTCGACAACGCGCCCCATCCGGATACGCCTCGATCAACGCCTCGATGAAATGCAACGGCGCCGGTTCCGGTCCGTGAAGGCACGCCAGATGCAGTGGCAGATTGCGCCACCTATATTCGTCGGTATTGGCGAAGCGAGAGCTGATCCACGTCCGTGCCTCGATGGGGGCGTGATACAATCGCGATTGCGCCTTGTCCCACAATTGCTGATTCATCAGCAGGAATAGACGCGTCGGGTCGTCCTCACAGGACACTTCCGCGTCGTGGGACAACTTAACGGCATCGCGGCCGCGACGTATCATCTGCTGTTCGATCATACTAAATCTTCTATGCTGAATATATTCGAGAGTTGTTCGTGTCGTCCATCTCTCTCAGTGACAACGAACTGTGTAACTAACACCCAAGCAGGGATATGGATGCTGATCTGTACACGTATTTCTTTCCTCTTGGCGCAGGCAGGCGCTCCTCCCCTCCCCTGGGGCGCGTGGAATTATATTTGTTGAAATCGATGATATTATGTGAGAGTCTTTAAGAGGAGGCGGGAGCTGAGAAAGAGGGAGGAATAAGAGGAGAATATTATTGAGCGAGACGTTTCTTCTAACTTAACTAGCTTTCGGGAAGGACGTTGGTATCGTACAGGGGTAGGTAAGTTGGTGTGTTTCTATCATTGTAACTCGTAACAGCTCGTAACAGTGAACGATCGGGGTAAGTATGTAAGTACGTAAAAACACGACGACAAAGACGTTATGTCACACCAATCCCCCTAGCTTAAGCCAGGGCGATCCACTTCATGTTTAAGCATAAAAATTAGCTCATAATTTTCTCGTCCTGACCTGGAGTACATGCCACTTTGTTCTTACTTCATAGCAATCCATTTCAGGGGAAGTTATCCACCAGCCTAGGTCACTATCAATTGATAATCTACTACCAAGCCAACACAAATCGCCATCCAAGACGTTGATCTAGCTAGCCTATTTACCTACGAAAGCTTGATACCTCGATTCACATAAATCGCCATCAGCACGCGCCAGCCCCCCCCCTATGAGATTTTTTATCATCACCACGGCTGAGCCCAAGGCGCTGGCTTCGAGGTACGCATCCTCCCAAATGCCGTACCAGAAGTTCGTAGCGAGTCCTCCGAAGTGCTTCTTCTAGGCCTTATTCCTTGGAACTGAATTAGGAAAGGCCCTACAAAAGATGAGTACGAGCAAGGCAGTCCCTGAAGGCCTGGAAAATCAGGAGTGTGAGAAGGGGAACCGCAAAAAGCGACCTCCCATCCCCTACGTTCCCATAGTGGATGAGGTCCAAGAAGCTGTCATTAAGGGGAAGGAGTATTCCTACAAAATCAAACTCCCTGACAAAACAGAGTTCAGTGTACCCCTCTGGGACACAGGTACCCAGGAGGCCTTCCTCATACACGTGCAGCAAGTGAAAAGTGCTTGTAAGAGGAAGGGGCTGTTTGAAGACTACAAGGATGCCCTAGAGGCAGAATCTAGGTCTAACAAACAAGCCAAGAGTCTTCGAAGGGC
>JALLBA010000256.1:0-22721 GCA_036939675.1 Cyclostephanos invisitatus | reverse complement strand
GCCTAAAGTGTAACAATGGTTACACAAGTTACAGTGAACTTCTGGGCTCATGTCAACGACAGGGTTTTAGTCTATTCCAGGCAGTCGATGTCCAGGTTAGTTGGCTGTCCGCGAACTGCCGTCACCGTAAACCTTGGACTATAGCCATTGTAACCTAATTGTTGTTTTGAAACCGTACTTGTTTCAACCATAAGAATTCGTCTTCATCACTATTGGACAGTGACTCTAGAACTTAGTAGTATTAACCAAGTGATTAGCGAATTTATGAGCTGCTACTCTAGATCGCTGGAAACTTCACTGTATTTAAATTGGTGAAAACCTTTTGCCCAAAAGGGCTGAAAAACGGCCGAAGCCAGTTCAAACTCGCGCACATATTATGCGCTTTCGATGCGTACAAGTATAAGTACGTACGTACATAGAGTGTAACTCCCCCCAATAACACTCCAGGGATTCTTCACATGTTTGGCTTCCACCACATTTCTGGAGTCATCCTCATTTCGCCACAGGGAGGAAATCAAGGTTCTCCTCGTCGTCATCAGTATCACTGATTATTCATTTCCTGTATGTGTGATGACAGCAAATGCTCTTATGGCACCAGTAGCCTCTCAGCAATATCTTCATTGTGCGTGACCCAAAGAACGGCCGCATCATTCATTTTCACATAGTCGACTACGCTATTCTCGACGCGCTTCTGCGTTTCATCGTCTAAACCAGACGTCGCTTCGTCCAACAAGAGAATTTTTCCACCAGAAGCCATGACGATCGCGAGGAGCATACGCTGAGATTCTCCGCCAGAAAGCGTTTTCCATTCACTCTCCAAGGAAGGACGTAGCTGACGATTGTTTCCGTACTCGTTTTCTCCCATACCCCAGTATTGAAGATATGACGCCATTTGAGAAATCACTTCATCCTCCGATGAGGTGTTGAATTTGGAATGAGAACGAAACGACGCAACGCGTGAGACGAAATCTCTCGGGGTCCCTGGCAGATCTACCTTGTATTGTGTGACATATCGGACGTTTGTCCTCCATTGGACCATGTCAGGCCTGATGCCGTGCCCATCTCGATTGTCGGAACAACCTTTGAGTGATATTCCAGATACAGTGACATCTCCACCGTCCAATGGCGTGAGGCCTGATATCACGCGAAGGAGTGTCGACTTTCCGCTACCGCTAGGACCCTTGACGATTCCGATTGCGCCTTTTTTTAGACTTGCGTTAAGGTCGGTGCAGAGAACGCGCTGTGATCCGGCATCAGCGTTGTTATAACGACTTTTCTTTGAATGGCTTTTGGGCACAGAGAACGAAAGGCTGTTAATACGGAAGAAAGGCTCAGATTCATCGCTTGAAAACTGGTTTGTAAGGATCGCAATTCCATTGGAAGGGACTGAGTTGCCAGAACCATTGTTCAAATGCACAAGCTCGAGTGCTTTCCCCACCACAATGGCCATGTCACGATCCTTTTCTCCCCACAGCCCGCAACAGCAGCGCTGGACCCTAGCTATTAAATTCTCTGTGATGCCAACACCCTGATTTTTGTTGTGCTTGTCTTCGACGAGCTCAATGAAACGGTCTATACGCAAGACATGTGCTCCCGGATCAAACGCCACTCGGTAGAGTATGAATACATTCGTGAACATGGCGCAAAAAAGACAGGTGGAAATCAAATACATCATAAGAATCTGGTAGTGCGCAGCCTCTGTAACAGGTGACCCGCCAAGGATCTGTCCCGTCATCATTCCTGTAGACAGCATTTTTAATCGATCAAAAGTCATCAGTGTCTACCAATAGCAAGGCACTGCGAATCAGTGCTGACGAAATAATCTGCGATCGACCCATACTTTGAAAACCCACCAGGGATAGAGACTAGACCAATAACATTCAGGGAATTTATCCGAGGCGTCGCGCCAGCACCGACTGCTTCGTTGATCAATCTTGCCATGCTCTCCCACCCACTAGCACCAAAGGATAGAAACAGCTCAATCTCTCTCCTTCCACCCTCCATCATTTGTTTGGTGAGGTCGTTGACGGTCAAAGAAATACCACTAATGGAGTTCCCCAAGATCATTCCACATATCGGGATCACGTATTGTGGATTCCATCGAGGTTCTGGGCGTATGGCGACCAGAAATGCAAATGATCCGACGACAATTATTGACAAAAAGATAGCGAGAAACGTCACCAACGCATGGTATTTATATGTATATTTAATCCTTCTCATGGACTCTCTCACTGACATGAGTGTCATAAAAAGAACGTCTTGTTGGCAAGGTAGAGAGATTTATTTAAGCACAAAACTAAAGATTGAGATTTTCGACGATGGCGATAAAACAAATAGGACGAGCACTGCAACTTACAAATACCAACAACCAATGGCAAGTTCATGCCGATGGTGAAAATTGGATGTAAAATGAGACCCAGAATCATCAGTTGAACGAAAGATCTTGCTATCCCAACGATTAATTCATTCCTCATACCCAAATCGCGTCCCACGAAGGCAAGACACAGAAGAGGTAGTGCGGATAAAACTAAGATGGGGTAGCTTACATGGACTACGCCATTTGCGTGAGCGACCGTTATTTCCTCAGCCATGGTCGGGAGAACTAACCGATGATGTCGTCGCTGAGGCCGCGGACGCGGATATCCTTCTCAAAATGCCACCGACGAGGTGTGTTTGTTCGCTCAAGAGAGAAAGGCAAGAATGCTTCAACGAGGTGATGTAAGAGATGCTGAAGGTCTCCCGTTGACTGAAGTCTCTTCGCCTCAAAGTCCTCCTTTTATTATAATTGTATTCGCGGTTACCGCTTGGTTGCTCATATCTCATATTGTTGCCGTTCCGATTCCGTCGTTGTGCGAATTGTGGTTTGGAGCGGTAGATGGCGTGCTCTCTCACTCTCTCCCGCCAAAAATTTCACCGCGAGGCGAGCTAGCGGGCGATCGAAGTGGAGTGCTTGCACAAAAAGTCGCGCCAACGCCGCCCACCTTTCCCCGGCAGGTCGGTTACGCGACGTTCAAAGCCAAGATCTCGCGCTCCCCAGACAACTCTTCTTATTCGCGGTGGACGATGACGCGGACATGGTAGTTGTCCGTGGGAGGGAGGTGGAATCTGCGTGATGATTGACGATTGCGACCGCGAGGAGGAGTGGTTGATTTCGCCCTTATGACCACGGGTGGGATGTTCGTCACATCGCTCGCTCGCAGCGCGTGTCGTCGTGCCGGTATGCCGAGATGAATCAATCGTGGAGACCCGACGACAAATGTTTACTGGAGAAATCGCGACAGTAAATATTGTACCTGAAAATCGGTAATGGTTGATGCGGTGGAACGGAGAAATCCCCCAGCCAAATGTCACAAAAACTAACGATGGGCGGATCCAGAACGGGTAAATCCAGAATGCACCATCAAACCCTGTGGCCATGGTTTATGCACGTAGAAGGGAGAAACCCCCCGGCCAAATGTCACAATTAACCACGATGAAAGGATCTATGCAACGTAGAATCCGAACTCGGGCAGAGAACGGATAAATCCAGAATGCAACATCAAAATCGGGTAGAAGGAAGAAACACCCCTGCCAAATGTCTCAACTAACCACGACGGTAGGATACAAATACCCAACGTAAAATCCGAACTGGGGCATAGAACGGATAAATCCAGACTCATAGTGCGAAAACCGGTGGTTAGGGTTCGTAAAGGTAGAACGAAGAAATCCTCAAACAAAGAACGAAAACCCACGTGAAGATGTACCAAGTTCGGGTTGGGGTCTTCCCCTCTCTAAGTTTTCACGAGCCTTGGGGTCCCCCCTCTCTCAGTTTCACAAGCCTGCGGGGAAGTCGATGCGGCCACCAATCCATCATGGGCCACCTACAGTAGAATGTCATATTTTTTCCCTTCTGCACCGATCACATAATTTCAACCTTTATTCACTATGCGAACAATCACCATCATCATCATCATCATCGCATCACTTCTTGAGAGTGTGAGCGCGCACTTTTCCTTCGTTGATATCAAAAGTCAGATTGCATGTAACTTCTACGCAAAAGATGGCATCAACTGGCTCTCGAAACCTGTTATGGCAGGACAGCCATTTTCGGAGTGGTGGATGCACGGGCAGGTCAACTGCCAGTCCCAAGCAAGAGGGTCATTTGCTCTACCAGCGAATGGTCGGACGCATATTGTTATGAGCAGCAGAGTCCAATCAGTGCCACCGCCATACTCAACCGGATCAGGATATGAACCATCAAATCCAGATTACGTACTTACAAGGCAGGAATGGGGTAGCGGACCGGAATCTCCCGGAAACACTCTACGTGGGCATCACAATATCCACGCCTACACGCGCGATGACACAAGCGGCTGCGCGCTGGCCATTGCGTACAAGAGCAAGGCAGAAGATGTCCTACCAGAGGATTTTGTGATCTTCTCTGTCGTTCACGACTGTCCCAAGCGGCAGAGGGAGCCAGTCGACGTCCCTAACCTACCAGAATGTCCCAACGACAACTGTATCTGCGCGTGGTTTTGGCTTCCTAAGACCAGCGGGGCAAAGAACTTCTACATGACTCCCTTTGTGTGTCATGTCACCGGCGCAAACGCAAACGCAAGTCCCGTCGACGTCGAGTACGCCATCCCCCCAAGAAGGTGCCTGGATGCAACAAACTGCAACTTCGGGCCAAGACAGCCCGCTTATTGGCTCGGAGCTGACGATGAACGAATCAACATGCCTGAGGCCAATTTACAGTCGCCCAACTACTCCATTCTCTACGGCTTTCGCGAAGGCGCCCAAAATGACATTTTTTTCAATTCTAACCCCCGTCGTCATGTGGTTGAGAAAATTCCAGCAGAACAGAAGTGCAACGGCAAGAGTTCACGCATTGTGGAACCTGCAGGCTGGAAAGATTTGACATCCCCTAATTGTCGTTGCACTGCCAAGCGTCAGTCCAATGGTGACATAAAGATTTTTGACGGAAACAGCCCAATTTCAACTGTTGATATTGGCGGCGACGCTGGTCCTCTTGATCTTGTAGAAAACGATGATTTTAAGGCTGGTGCCCGGTATTTTCCCCTTGGCGAGGGGCCCTATAGGATGGAGTTGAATGTCGAATGTTATCTCTTTGTCGCTGACGCGAAGGGCGTTGTCGTTTGGGAGAGCATGTTCGACAGTGGTCATCAACAAAAGTACCTCCTCAGCACCTACACTGGAATGAGCCCAGATCCATCAGAATGGCCCGTCGATGGGACGATTTACGTCCAACCACCCACCACCAGTCCAACCTCGAAGCCAATTTCTTCGAGACCTACCACCGTTCATCCAACCTCGAAACCGACTCTGGCCCCGAAGTCGTCCCCACCAACCACTCAGCCTCCAACAAGACGAAGACGAAATCGAAGGCGAAGGCCTACCGAAGAGCCTACCTGGATGCCAACTTACTGGCCCACCTTTTCTCCAACTCTGACTGCGACCTCAACTCCAACCAAGTCCCCAGTTCGTAAACCAACTGCAAGGCCAACAACGCGAAAACCTACCAACGGGCGACTGTTTGACCGAAGTCTCACCAAAACTCACACCGAAACTTTAGTACTGCGAAATTCTACAGGAAAAACAGATGTAATATCAATCGCAACTCCCACCTCAAACAATTCTACAACCCCCACGACGCGTTGATCGCGGCTCACTCACCTAGAGTCGGCAGTGGACGTCGGTGAGTCTATCTTGCTCCACAATTCATCCGCTGATGATCATGTGACACTCATGTTGACGTCTAGATTATTTTCTGTAGGTCACATTATATTTAGATACAATGCCATAGCCAATGCTAGACGTAAGTGCAAGGCAAAAGTTGGTGTCCTCGCGACGTTACCATATATATCTTTTGCATTGTTTCGGAAGACGTAAAAATGTTCTAGCGAACCTAGTGAATAAAGATAGAACGAAAAGTTCTCGAAAAAATACTATGTAACCTCCATTTATCACCATCCACTCACTCGAATAGTTTAGACATGTGGTGTCCAAAATGACATAATATATCTAAGGAACATTCCCCTGACACAATTGTATCTCATGTTTACTTCGGCATCACAACCAACTCGAATACTTGAGTCAAATCATCACCCGATATTCCAAAATATGCCCTGAATACATCATACAGCAAAAATTGTCCTGCGATTATGCACCCCGCCCAAACGGATCTACTCCCAAGTCCCCGGAAGAGCGATCCCACACCCTCTTTCCGCACCATCATTTTCGCTCCATCGAATATTCCCAGTCCGCCAGAACCACATTTTGCGACATAAGTGAGGACCGAATCGGCGGGCTGACTCACGATGCTAGATAGCACCCCGGCGATTCCTCCCGCGACGAGGCTAACTCCCAACGCCGTGTAGGAACTGTATCTCAACTCCGGCCAATGTGCAAATATGGCATCCGAGGCCCGTTCGAATGTAAGGAACTTGACCGATCCGAAAACTACCTGTCGCGTCATTAGCGACGGAAGTCCCGCATACAAATTCTTCCACCCCAGTTCCTCATTCTCGCTGACTATCTCCCTCAGCGTCCCCAATAGGCCCATATCGCGATAGATATCGGGCTGTGCCACGGTTCGTATCCTACACGCCTCGGTGGGGGTCAATCCAAGACTGGCGATGACGCTCGCCAACGCTCCCGCGACCAAGGCGACGTCGTTCGAATGTGCCAATGCGAACGCCGACGATAGCAATTCCTCCCCGATGTATCTCTTGAGGAATGCATAGCTCGGATACACGCTGATTCCGTACCACAAATAACCCACGACGGTGGCCTGCGTGCCGAGGAATAGACCGCCGAGACCCTCGTCGTTTACAATCTTCATCGCACCGTCGATCACGCTCTCGTACCGACCGGGATTCGTTTGCAGCCTCGTCTTCACGACGTCGAGCGGTATCACCAACGTGTGCGTCGACGCGCATCCGAGACCGCCGCTTATGCCGAGGAGCGCGTACACGTCGAGGGATAATTTTCGTTGTCGCGAGAGCGGTTTGGACGACAATGGGCCGAACGTCGTCGCTATTGCTGACGATCCGGTGTCCTCCTTGATGCCGATTTCGAAGAGGTTGATTTTCGGAGTTATGATGAACGATTTCGTCGATGGGTCGTACATCGCTCGGTAAATACTGGGCAATAATAGCGTGAAGTCGGTCTGATAATTCGGTGGAAACGAATCTTCATTGGTCCCTCTATTCGTCCCCGTCGCCGTCAATGCGGTCTTGCTTATTTTGAGTAACAGGTCGGTCGGCTGATATACCGCGGGTAACATGGCGAATAACAGGGCGATGTCGCGTATCGCCCCCCGTTCGCTCCCGTATTTCTCCGCCAACGACGTCAACAGCGCCGAGTATTTCCCTCGCACCTTTTCGTACGACCTTACATTCGTACCATCATCGCCCGATACGTACGAATACAATCCCCTCTGTATCGAGGAGGCGTACGAACCGAAGGATTTCCCCTCCCTCCTAACCGCGTCGTTGCTCGGCAGTAACGAATACAGGTCCGCCTGATCGTCCCACCACGCCGATGCACTTACGTCGTAGTGTAGCAAGAAACGAGATAGGTACGTGGCGAACGACGGCGGGACTATCCGCGCGCTCAATGGAACGGACGAGATCGGCCGAGACGACGCGTAGTACGACGCATCGCTCCACGTGGCGGTGCCCAACGACAATTCCCCGAGTGGATCGTCCGCCGCGAGCGCGGGGAATAATACCAGCGATGACGATGATGCGGCGACGGTTGCGGCGGACGCGATCAGGACCGATCGTCTCGATGATAGTATCGACACTCGGTCGGTGGTAGGGGGGAGACACGGTCCATCGTGGTCATCGCGCATTCGTCCCTCGCCGTCGCCGTCATACGACGGACGCGAACGATGATGATCGACCGGTCTCGCCGCATCACGACACGACCCAACCGCGCCACCGCGCCTCGGCGAGGTCCGTCTTGGAGGACGCGTCGAGATCAACGAATGCGCCGCATCCTTGGTTAGTAGGAGCGTCGGAAGGATCAGATGAACCGCGGCGACGGCTGCATGGGGGCGTTTCATATCATTTTTCTCACTCAGTGGAGTCGGCCGTTTGCGGGGGGGGCGGTCAGAGGATCGGGCTCCACGTGGAAGATCGGACAGACCTTGAGATCCTTTTCTCACTTATCGTACGTACGTTTATGTTATGGTACGTTGCAATTGCGTGCACATCCAAAAAAAAAACACAACAGACATCTCATATTCATTCCGGCTGCTCAGCACATTCCTCGAGCAGCACCGACGCAACACGAATCTTTGCACACAAAAAAAACAAATCCGGACCATCATCAACAAAACACCAAAAAAAGCATGACTCGCCCCGAAGGTTCATCGAAGGGATCGCCCGCCGCCGAGGGCGAAAGGACCTACCTCCTTGGTGGAAATTGGAAGGCCAATGGCACCCTCGCATCCGTGAGGGCGCTCATCGCCGAATTCAACGCCGCGGGTCCCATCCCCGCCAACGCCGAGGTCGTCATCGGCGCGCCCTTCATTCACATCCCCGAGTGCCTTAACACCCTCCGATCGGACATCGAGATCGCCGCCCAGAATTGCAGCCTCACCGGAGTGGGGGCGTATACCGGCGAGACGTGCGCCAGTCAGCTCAAGGACATGGGCGTCACGTGGGTGATACTCGGACACTCGGAACGGCGCGAGGGGTTCGGCATGGCGGGGGAGGACAGCGAACTCGTGGCGAGGAAGACGAAGTTGGCGATCGACGAGGGACTCAAGGTCATGTTTTGCATCGGGGAGAAGAAGGAGGAGAGGGAGAACGGCACGACCATGGACGTGTGCGCCGGTCAGATGAAGCCGTTGGCCGACATCCTCAGCAAGGAAGATTGGGACAAGGTGTCCAGTGAGTGTTCCATCGTCGCATGCCTGTTTATGTTTTGTTGTTTCATGTCGCGTGGATGAAAATCCAACGCGCCCCTCGACGAATTAAATCATATCTCATCGTCCTTTGTCCCCTCTCGCATGCTGTTTTCTACCACCAATTCAATCCAGTCGCGTACGAGCCCGTGTGGGCCATTGGTACTGGTGAGTAATGCAGCGATTACTAACCTCTAGGAGGATGTCCAAGCCTTTTTGTTATCAAGATCTCTAATTTGTCATTATTTTTCTCATCCACTCCGCGTTAGGACTCACCGCCACCCCAGAGATGGCGCAAGATACCCACGCCAGCATTCGTCAATGGGTGTCCGATAACGTCGGGGCCGACGTTGCCTCGGCTGTTCGTATCCAATACGGCGGGAGTATGAACGGCGCCAACGCGGCTGGACTTTTGGCGATGGCCGATATCGATGGAGGCTTGATTGGCGGATCCTCGTTGAAGATGGATTTCTTCACCTGCATCAATAGCGTCCCTTAATAAACTGGCCCGATGCCGGCATTGAGTTTTTGTGAAACCGATCGCAGAGCTGCTCCTTGCGCTCCGGCGATGCCATCGTGCCTCGCACTCAGCGATATATGATCGAGTCGACTTTATCCAAACACATGATAGCACTAAGGCTGCGATTAGCGTAATTAATCTACTCTTGAGATACATCCGGTTACATTTCCCTTCCCCAGAGAACCAACAAATCGAAAATAATTCTGCGAATACACAAACACGATACATAGTATGCTACAGCTTATGGGTATCATCCTTAAGGGTTACCATCCAGATGCTGCAAGTTGAATCGAACAAGACACTAGCTTGTCGGTCTGTTTCGAACTTACAATTAATTTTTACCGCGAACATTTTCCTCGTGAAGTCACTACAATGCCTTACAATAATCTAGAGCATAGGACACATGAGAGCGACAACAAGCATCTGACGAAATATGAAGGAGGATCCACGATCCCGGACTAAGCCCGCCGCACGATGCACCCGAAGTCATCTCGCAATCTTGCTTGCACTTGCCACTAGACCAATCGATGTACCATTTCATTGACGGCGCTGGCTTCACTCCCGTGCAATCGTTAAACGCCCAGCTGAAGTGACTCGTACAGCAGGTGGACTGAGATGAATACTTGTGATGTAACCATGATGGGGCTTTGCCATCGTTTTTGCATTTGGTGAGACCAGTCTCGTCAGGATACCTGCGGGCATAAAAATGTGATTCAGTTACAATAGATACATTGCTTGGAAAATAACGCGTTGGCATGATCAGCCTACCATAGATTCGTTGTTCCTGGCGTGGTAGTGGTGGTAGCAGGCACGGTGGTGGTTGTAGCAGGTAAGCTGGTAGTTGTGGCTCTGGTGGTCGTTGTTCCTGGCGTGGTAGTGGTGGTAGCAGACACGGTGGTGGTTGTAGCAGGTAAGCTGGTAGTTGTGGCTATGGTGGTCGTTGTTCCAATAGAGGTGGTCGTAGCAGGCACGGTGGTAGTTGTAGCAGGTAAGCTGGTAGTTGTGGCTCCCGTGGAAGTCGTGATCACTGTCGCGGCAGCCGTAAAAGCACAATCCTTGAAGGGCTTCCAGCTCATTGTACTACAACAAACCTCGACGGTCGGATATGGGGCCTCCCAAGTTTCCCTTTTCCTCCAGCAGGGGGCATCTCCCCGGCAATCGGCGACGCACCTGTAATTTTTAAGTTGTTGTCGAGCAATAAGATAGACGAATTTGAGAGAGTATCCGACGCTCAAGGATGGTCGAGGATTTGCGACGACTTACATCCCGCCATTCTTGGACCAATCGACGAACCACTGCGTGGAGGAAGTGTAGGCCTTCGAAGGGGACATGGTCGGTCTGGCGGACGTGGGCTGCGACGAAAGCATTTCAATGAGTGGGCGAAACGATCAAATCGGTGCTCGGTTAACATGATGATGGTGATATCTTACCGCAAGCGTCGGTCTGGCGGACGTTGGCTGCAACGAGAACAATTCAATGTAAGAGGGCGAAGCAATAAAAAAAAGGGGTATACGATAACTCGGTAGAAGGATCATACGTGATGTATCTTACCCCGCGCGTCGGACGATTCGTCGGAGTCTTGGTCAGAGAGGGGGAAATCGTGGGGGGTTCGGGTCGCGGCAGGCACATTTTACGGGGCATGGGGCCCTGATCGACCACTGGTGGAGCCGAGTCGCATGTCTCCGGACACATGACGATGTTATGCCCCAGATGACAGCAATTCGCGTGACAGGACGTGAGACAGCTCGTCGAGGTTGGCGCATCGGAGGAGGTATGCGGCGGGAGCTGATCCAGGTACTCCTCCCCCACGGGGATGATGGCGGGCGTCGTTCCGCACATCAAGTCGCCCATGCAATCGTCGTCGGTATTGCACGTGCCAGGCGCATACGCCCAGCACTTGCACGCGTTCGTGCACATGTTGTCCATGGTGATGGAGGCGAGGTTGCGCGATCCCGCGGCGCACTGGTACATGGCGCGCAATTGCTGCACGTCGCTAGAGCTCATGCGTCCGCATTGGCCCATGACCTCCCACTTCTCGAGCGGACGGGTGGGAACGATGGTGGACAGGCCCGACGACTTTTGGAACGCCCACGGGGGATAATGCATGATGCTCCCGTAATCGTACGGACTCCCGAGCGAATTCACGAGACTCTGCTTACCGAAGTTATTCATCGCGTAGCTCAGTATGTTCGAAGTTATCACCGTGACGTGCGCATCCCTGTCGGGCCTGGACTGCTCGTGCCAGAAACCGAGCGCGTGCAATATCTCGTGTATCATCTCCCCCCTGTGCTCCTTGAAACGACACCATCCGAGGTACACGTTACTAGGATTTCCCCTTCCCAAATTCGATGCGCACGAATTGGGCATGTACTCGAAGAATATGTAACTCGCCTCGTCCGCGCGCGGCACGAAGGCCATGATTCCCGTGGACTTCTCGATGGTCGCCAGCGCCTCGCGGATGGTATCGGTCGTCTCCCCCCCCATGTGGGGCGAGGTCTGATTGATGGCGTACGGTATTTGCAACTTTCCATCCGGGCGTCGATATTCCGGGAGGTTCCACGTGCGGTACGATTCGCTCGTGAGTCCCAGCCTCCTGCCCCTCCCCGGCCGCTCGCCTCGGGATATCATGCCGCCGTCGCCCTCGATCGACGATGCGTCGTCGTTCGCGTATACGAATCCTCCATCCCCCAGCCGATCCGCGAGGTCCGTGCCGTAATTGATCGCCACGTCCTCGTAGGTCACGACTATGTCGCCCTCGAATACGTCCGAGGAGAGGTGATATCGTCCTTCGTCCCCGAGGAGGTATGATGCATCGCCCAATCGATCGGTCAGTACGTGCGCGTCGTCGACGCCCGCCCCCTCCTGGAGGGAGCGCGACGACGACGGCGACGCATCGTCCGAGTCGACGTCGACGTAATCGCGCGGAGGATCCGGACGACGACGACGGGTGGATCGCAGTCCGCGACGTCCCCCTCGCCCCGCGGCGCCTAGGGGGGCATCGTATTCGTCGTCGTCGACGACGACGACGCCGTCTCCACCGACGATGCGTCCATCGAGGAGAAGCAATTGCAGGAGGAATATCGCCTCGCGAATCGGGGCCTTCATTGGCATGATATCTACGTTTGTTCGTTGGATGTCAACCGAGCAATGTCACCTCATGGTCGGGCGGCGGGTCCGAGGCGGCGTCGTCGTCGCCCTTGGCCGTTCTGTGCGATCGGCCATGATCATTCACACGGATTCACGATCCTCACACAAATAATATAATATATAAAATAAAAAACTTAAAAAATGACCAAAGACAGTAGTTTGGTGACATTTTTTTAAACCAGCCCCGCCCCGCCTTGTCAGTCGTAATGATATCTACTTCAATCGTACTTCGAGACTAAATATTATCGCTACGACATTCTTTTTCTGTTGTCGTAGATTCGAGCTTCGCGAGAGACAGGTTATAGCGACAAGAGTCTTCGAATTACTCAACATGCGGGCCATGGGTACCAATATCCCAATGCCGACGGCGACGGGCGAGGAGGAGGAGAGATGTCAACTCCTCGTCCCGCTCGACCGTTAAGTTAATAGCGCGTCGGTCCGGGACCGACCCCACTATAGAGCCCCAGGGCGAAAAGTCCTGTGAGGAGACCCGGGCGAAGGCGAGGGGGAACGATAATAAATGGCGGCGGCGAATGCGACGACGACTGCGGCGACGTGCCGCCCCTATTCGCGCGCGACGAACGCCGAATCCTTCCCCGCCGGGGAGAATGCGCCTCCCGATCGAATCGTACCGCCAATCTCGCGCATCGCGTCGTCGCTCGGGCATGCTACCATGCGGAGACGTTGGTGCCGTGCCCATCACCTACCGATGGCGATGGCCATCGTCGTCATCGTCGCATTACGATGCGTGTTACTTGTCATCACGTCCGTCGCCGACGACGACACGTTGTCGGGGGGGACGGGATATTTCGATACGGGCGGCGCGCGCAACGTTTCCGTTTCTTCCCCCGCCGCGATGGAACGCGTCATTGGCAACGACCTCCGCGATGGTAGGACGTTCGGTCCCACTCGCAATCACCGTTCGATCATGTACGGGAGGGTCGACGGGGGATCTACACGGCACCTTGACAAGAACGTCGACGATGATGATGACGATGAAAAAGGTCCCGACGTGCGCATCTCGTTCGAGCTGCACGATCCGAGGACATTGCCATTGACGAACGTCTTCAATCCTTACGTACTATGCCCGACCGGTGAGGTTATGATCGGGCAAAGTAGAAGGCCCACCGGGCAATATCGAACGGGGGTACTGCCTCCGTCCCTGATCCGAGTGGAGAAGGACGACATCGGCGTCGTCGAGGAGGGGGCGAATTCTGGAGGGCGAGTGTTAGACTTCACGGCAACGTTATCAACGAACCTAAGGGTGATGTTCGTGGGCGATTCGGTCCTCGTGCAACTGGCGCAGGCCGTCGACGAATCCCTACTCGAGGGAGAGACGATAGAAAGTCGCAAGATAGGAAGTCGCTCGGTGCTCTGGGAGTCGTGGACGGGCCACGACGGCGGGTCGATTTTGGCGCCGACGCGCGGCGGGGGCGTGTCGGCCACGTGGCGCATGACGGGATTGCTATCGATGGCGAACGAGGGCAATCCGCCGGCGAATAGCGTCGGGGGGGGATGGAGTCGCGAGGAAATCGACAAGTTTCGGCATTACAGGTATCGTCCGTCATCGACGGGATCATCGCGGCGGGAGGTTCCGTCGCCGTCGGACGATGATGGCAACTCGACGATCGCGGTCGGGGACTACGACGTTGTCGTATTCCGCGTCATGCACGGTTGGATGGAACTTAACGAGATCACGCACGAACGGCTCGTGGAGGCCGTATCATTGTCCCGCGATCTGCTCGGTGCGACAACCGTCGTGTTAATGACCGTGCCGTTCACGAATAACGTTAAAACGGCGGAGGACTTGGCCAGGGTGAGCGAGATCAACGACGACATTCGTAACATCGCGAGGACTTGGCATTCGAGGAGGAAAAGTGACGACCTCAACGGCGTGCAACATGTCCTCGTCCTCGAATATGGTATGTACGTGAATCACATCGTATGGACGAACGCCCGTCATTTGAATAACAGCGTGACGCACCCTCTCGAGGCGACGCTCGATGTCTTCGATTCGGAAGGTCCTAAGTTTTTGTTGGACCGACTCGATGATAAAATTAAGTTTCCTCCCAGTGCGGCAATGGTTTGTAGCAGCGTACCGAATAACGGCAAATGCGATCGCAACACTCTGTTCAGGCGAGTCTCTCGTTTCCCCCACCACACCCACCCAACAGCGCAAATAAAACCACTCATATTCATCCTTGGTTCTTGCGTGCAGGGACGGTATGCACATTTGCCCCGAGACGTTGGCTAGCAGATACGCCACCGGCGTAGCATGTTTACTGGGTTGCGTCTACAACAGACGAGTAAGAACGAATAGCGCCATGATAAAAGAGAGGATAAGGATATGCGAGGGCGAATGCAACGAGCAATTCCTTTCGGTGATGCCCGTAGACGAGTCCTGGATCGAATCGCACACCACGTTAGCATCTTTCCCTGAATGATGCTTCCATGGTGTTGGTATTTTTTGACCTCTGGTTAGATTGAAGAGTATCGCTCTCCTTTTTGGCCTTACACTTCGTACTAAGTTTCTACGTAGGCTTGTATATGTCACATCACACTCGAGCTTTTTCTCATCTCCACCGATTCGTCTTCACACACTCTCCATTATTTTCTCAAAAGATAACATTTTATGATGAACCCGGCATCTTCGTCCAGCGGCAGCAGCGACAACGATTCATCTTCTTATTCCTCGGATGGCCCCGATGAGGGAGGCGTGGTCCGGAAAGAGCGCGGAATAGACCTCGAGCCTGCGGACAGCGATGACGACGATTTTGACGATGACGATGACGAAGACGACGACGAAGACGACGAAGACGACGAAGACGAGGAGGAGGAGGAGGACGACAACAAACGCCGCGAGGTGTCCAATTTCGAAGATTTGCCCACCGACGACAGCGAGGACGAGGATAGCGATGATGACGACGATGATGATGGCGATAGCAGCGACGATGACGATAATGGAGGGAAGGATCTGGATCGCGACGACGTCCCTCTGGGCGAGCGCGTTGCGTCCGAGGCCGGCGTGGGACGGCGATATCGCACCGGGGGAGGAGATGACGGCAACGATAACATTAATCGACGTGGCGATGGAAAGAGGGAACGGGCGGAGAGGAAGAGCCGCGCGATAGAATTGGCATCCGAACGGCTGAGGGAATCTCGAAGGAAGGGGGCCGCCGCCGCGGATGCGTCGAGAACAACGAGGAATGACGATCAAGATTCTCGCAATGGTACTACATCGTCCGAAGACGACGACGATGAAAATGACCGCAATCATCCCACTGTCGAAAAGCGACGCAAGAAATCCAAGCACGCGCCGACCGAAATGTCGTCGAAGAGACGGGATTACTTCGCTAGGGGGGCACCGGATCTCAACTCTTCGGGCATCGGGGTTACCATCGGCGCGAACAGGTACAGATCGCGCGATCCGCGCACAGTGAGCCTGTCTGGACATCTAGACGCCGATGCTTTCGACAGGAGGTACGGATTCCTCGACGAGATGCAGGGAAAGGAAATCGAAACGTTGAAACGTCGCGTGAGCGCATGGAAGGCATCGGGAAAGAAGGGACAGAAGGAGCGACGTAGGCTGGGGATGACGACCCAGGAGGGGGGGGGGGGGTCGCTGGAGCAAGATCAGGAGGAGCTGACGCGTCTCCTCCAGGAACGCGCCGAGCGCAAGCGCGCCGACGTCGTGCGCGCCGCAAGGCGATCGGTCAAGGACAAGCTGAAGAAGGACGTGGCGTCCGGGAAGCACGGTGCGTACTATCCGAAGCGGAGCGAGCTTAAGAGGATGGAGGCGGAGGCGAAGTTCGAGGAGATACGCAAACGCGGTGGGAACGAGGCGGTGGACAAAGCCATCGCAAAACGTAGGAAGAAGAACGTCGCCAAGGAGGCGAAGAGCATGCCGTCACACTTGATTTCTTGAACAGTGCCATCACATGGCGGAAGATTAGATTCACAGCCATGAATGATCCTTCAATCTCCGTCTGCGACTTATTAAAAGATTAATCTCCGATGATAAGCATTGTATCTTGTCAAACTGTATTGCAAGTCTCCACTTTAGTCCTATCGTTTTCGTTGCTTTCTCTCTGAGGGATAGAGTCGGGATTAAGTGCACAGATGCCATCAGCAATGTTTCATTCGTAGACGGCTTGCAACGATCACCAAATTGATGCAGCTTCATTATCTGAGTGACTTAATGAGCGGAATGGTCCTCTAAATCTTGCGAGGGTACCATTATGAAGTTAAGAAGGAGCTGGACCAAAAAATAAGAGCCTGGAGTTTCCCGCCGAATAGCGGCCAGACCTCGCCCACGCCGGCCTCCGCAATCCTCTCTGAATTCTGAATTCCCCCTCACAACCATGACACAAGCGACAGCGGATTTAGAGGAGGAGCTCGGGGTCTCTTCGGAAGCGACCCTGAAAATCCCGCCCCAACTGCCGATCCCAATTTTTTTAGTGTTCACGCCGCAGAGCGATGTCGGAAACGAACTCGTTACCATCGCGTCGCCTAGCCCATGTAGCCTTAACGACGGACCGGGCTCCATATCAACTAAACTCTCGTTGGAGTCGTCCATGAGGGGCGACGCCGCGCGATGTCTTGTCATGGGACGTCAGGCATCTGCCTCGGATATCCGAATCGATCACAAGAGCGTATCACGGCGCCACACGGCACTTTACTACAAACGCGGCAATGGAGGCGACGACGAGGAGAACGGGAGTGTTGGGGCTATGGTTGTCGTGCAAGATTTGGGGGGGAAACACGGCACCTATGTGGACGGTGCTCGGCTAGATAAGAATTGCAAGATAGAGTTAACTCTGCTGGAAGGTAAGGAGTATGCCATTCGGATTGGGAATGCTCCCTTGACATGTCGTGTGATCCTCCCAGATATGAAGTTAGATGAGCAGGATTCTACGTCTCTATCACAAAAGGACGATGAATCTAACAGTAGCCCCCCTATGAAAGATGCAACACCCATTGATCATGTTAACGAAAAAGCTGACATAGCAATAGACGCTCCCTCTACGCGAGAATCACGTGAGGCGCAGATTGCTGCCATGATTGCCTCGTTGGAATCGGAACCCGTGTATGAAAAATACGTCCCAACCTATGAGGAAAATGTCACGACAGTAAGCATGAAAAATCTCTCTAGTGACGTCATAAACAACGACAAGGTTGACAACGGTAGCAATATCAATACAAATGCAAACAAATATAACCTTCCCATATCATCATCCATAACTCTCACTCCCGGGTCGAACTCTTTCGCTTCTTCCGATGGGACTAACACCCCCCTCCAAGCCAAGGCCTCCGTGGCTACTCTTTGCTTCGAGCCATCAGGTGCAAGACTTGTGGCAGGTCACCGAGATGGCACACTTCGATTTTATGATTTTCATGGAATGCAACCCAGCCCTAGCTCAGAAACAACATATCCACCGTTCCGCATTGTAGACTCTGATAATGATCCGTTAGACAGCACCGGAAGACATGTCATTACGGCTTTGGGAGCTTCTGCAGGTGGTGGGCAGTGGATAGTTGGGACGACATCAGCGCAGCCAAGAGTTCTCGATAGAGAGGGTCGAACGACATTATTTCATTTCATCAAGGGCGATACCTACGTAACTGATTCGACCAATACCAAGGGCCATACGGCCACGGTCACTGGGGTGGCATTTCATCCATTGATCAAGGACATATGCTGGACATGTGGTCTAGATGGATCGATTCGTCAGTGGGATTTGAGTGGAAAAGGAAAGTTTCAATTTCAGAAGCTGGTATGTCAGAAGCTCATCGGAAAATGTAAGAATGAGAAGGGACAGAGGACGCAAATAGTGAGTAACCTGAGCATTCATCCCAGTGGGAGAAAACTGGTGGTGGGAACTTCCTGCGGATCAATTCAAATTTGGAACTGCTTCGGTAGTGGCACGAATAGTAGACCGCTAGGAGTAGTCTACTCCGCTCATGGTGGCCTAAAACCCGTCTCATTTGTCACTTACAGTTGGAATGGAGAACGCATTGCCAGTCGTTCGGAATCGGACGATACAGTAAAAATTTGGGATGCTACTGTTATCGAGAAGGGGGCTGAATCGCTCAGTAGAAAGTTTAAGAGCCAAGGAAAGGAAGGCGAACATTCTACTTCGCTTTTGCTAGCCACATGCAAAGGTCTTCCAGCACTGAATGAGTCAGCAAACTGCGCGTTTGGACCCGATGGCGGAGTAATATGCGCTGGTACGTCAGTGGACCATAGAGCAAGCAACTCTCTGGGATCATGTTACGGCAAGATCAAATTTTATGTGCTCCCAAATGTGGACAAGCAATCCAAGATGAAAAGGGAGGCTGACTCCAAAGCGTCTAAAAAAACATCGACCGCAACTCTGGATCCGGTCTTGGAACTGAATGTGGCTCCCGATTCGAGTGTTCTTGGAATACAATGGCATCCTAAGATGAATCAGATTGCTTTTGGTACATCCAACGGAATGTGAGGTCACTTAATTGCGAACTTTTTTCGATTGTTTCTTTGAATTTATCGTTCACAACGACTCATTTCTTTTTTCAGCATTCAAGTTCTATACGATCCCATCCTCTCCACCAAAGGAGCTCTTATTCCTACTTCGAAAACAGTCCGCCAATCTGACGGCCTCTCGGATCTCCTTCGATCGCGTGCACCCACCGGTTCCGCTGCATATCTATCTTCCGCAAATAGTAGTATCATCAATCCACACGCGCTCCCACTGTTCCGTGACGAGCCACGAGCAACGCGTAAAACAAAAGAAGCCGAAAGGAAAGACCCAGAGAAAACAAAACTTCCGCAGCCTCCCGTTACGGGGGGAATGAAAACTGGGGGCGCGTTAGGTGAGCATGCGTCTATTACCCAGTATATTAGTATGTTGTATTTCATTCTTGGAAAGGTCCTCTTACTAATGCGCAATTTTTCCATTAGGTGGCGGATTGAATTTCGCTCAACATGTCAAGATGGCAGCGAACTACGGGAACAACAAGAATATTGCAGGTAAAGACCCAAGAGAAGAGCTTTTCAAGTATAATGAAGGAAAGAATTATGCCAGTCAAGCATACGAAGGCAATATTCAAAAAATACTAGCAGATAAGACAGTGGAAGAGGAAGAAGCGGAGTTGAAGTCTGGGAAAAGGCAAAAGACCAAATGATAGCCTGTCGCCAACGACCAACTCTAAGTCTTCGGCTAACCGGCGATTCCACAAATCAAGCCACTGATAACTTTTCTCAATTCTCTCTAGTCTGGAAAATGAAAGTTATTGGGCACGTTTTCATGGCACAGCCTTTTTCTGTGATCTCGCTGGCAACGGAATGGCACGAGCCTGCCATGAGAGAGATCACAGTCACATCGTTCGTATCTAAGTAGAAATAAACATTGGACAGTGACGATCACTAATAATCGTCGTTGAAGTCGCTATTGCCGCCGCTATCTTTGCTTTTTCGACTTATCCTGTAAATGGGCTACGCCAGTGGCAGAAGACATGATGGATGGAAATATAATTCAATTAAATCATCGATGTGAATTAATTCATATTACTGATCCAAGAAACGTACGTATCAATTTAATTCTTGTTGAATCAGTTGAGACTTCCTGACTACAGCTCTATTCTCCACAGCTAAAATCCGAACATCGATGTGGGACTCCTCTTTCTGTGTCAGACATTGGCCCGGGCCCACGACCATTAACAACGGAGCTTACTTTTCCTTGATTATCTAATTTTACGGTAAACATGTTCTTCATTTGGATACCCATCTCAAGAGGATTTGACACAAGCACTCCAGTCGTTACGTCAATGTCATGATCGCGAAAATTAGAGTAAATGCCGAGTCCTGATGCCTTATGATTCGTCACGCTAGGCCCTACTTTATACCCAACAAACTTTTTATCGGCGAAAGAAAAATCAGCATCATAAGGCAATTCGCTTTGGTAGAAGTAAACTTTACCTACGGAATGCAAAAAATGGTTAAGAATAGTGAATCATATTTAGTGTTGAAATCTATTGAGACTATGTGCTCACCATGATCTCCATTCCATATAATTTGATCTTCAATAGTGTGCTCTACAGCCAAGCCAACAATTGTGACATTGCTTGCTCCACTTTCAACTACGAATCCATTCTTAACTTTGCATTCTCCCCGCTCTGTTTGCCAGAATTTGCGACTGATCTCTGGAAAATTGGGCTCCTCATTTGGACGAAGCTGCCCGTGATCCGCCCTCCACAACCAGATATTATCACCATAAATGTTTCCCGAGTAAAGTCGTATCATGATATCAGTAGAGACATCCCGCGACATTCCACCCACTCGAGCAAACACGTCTGATAATACCCCGGGATTACTTTCATGACCAGGATCGTTAGAGGTTGGCGAGCCCCACTCCAGCAATGAAGTTTGTCCATTTCTTTCCTTTTTTAGGACTGATGCCTCTAGCATTATACCTGCGATGCGTACACCTGGCACCCAACTAGATACACTGATGCAAGGGGTGCCATCTCCCGGCGCATTCAATGTGGCAAATCCTAACCCTAGAATGACTTGGTTCTGATGATTCACTTTAAGTGACGTATAGAGAGGGTAGATTCCAGGCGAGAGGACCAAATCCTTACCCTCGTCCAATGCCTTTTGAAGTGCAGAGTGATTCTCAATAGCAGCAATCATGGGATCTTTTGACTTGCTCGGCACGGCAAGTTTCACTCGATCGAAGTCACGAATTTCCTCTTGCATGTCTTCGAATAGCGGTCCAGTGGCATTCATTCCGTAGGTGACGGAAGGCACTCGCAGTTCAAGCTGATATGGCTCCCTCGCATAACTTCTACTATTATCCTCCTCGGGCAGTGATCGACCTGTGGTCTTCAAGGTGATGTAAGGTTTCTCCACACGAATGATATCATTATTTTCCACAGATACCGATGGACTACCTTTCATCCCATCGCTCTCCTCCGGGACGTTTCCCGTGCATCCCACGAAAACCAATGACCAGGCACCATTCTCCGCTCCTCCCCTTAATTCCACATTCCTCATCAACCACTGTTGTTGTCCTCCCAAATTCACTTTGCCATCGACGATGACATTCCCAGCCATACCACCACTCACCCACGAGTCGGCATCGTGCAGATTCAAATCCGTCCGTACATGCAACCGTCTCATTGGTGCCGCCTGACTCACCGCCCATCTCATCCCTTCCCGTGCATCGGTGGCGACGTTCTCGATGGAACGCCAAAACGTATCGAGGCCAGATCCGTTGGGCGGTCGGTTGGTATATTTTTCCATCGCCGGAACGTGAGGGCCCTTGTCACAATCCGTGAACTCCACATCAGTGGGGTGCGAGCCCAATCCAAGTACCGCCGTGTAATATCCGACTTCAAAGTCAAGTTTGGGGTATGTTCCCGGAGCGAAGAGGAGAGCTGCCCTTTGGGTTGAAAAATGATTGGCGGTTGTGTAGGTGAAATCTGGAAGTTCCCCTTGCTCGGTTTTATCACCCTGACTTTTGGAGAATTCCTCCCAAGTGATAACTGGGTCGGAATATCGTTCCAAAGTTTTCCTCATGAGTTTAATTTCGCGTTCGTTCTTTGGTGGGTGGAAAAGTTGCACAGAATCCGGCAGGACGGGTGGATTTGGCTCATCATTTCTCAATTCCAATGGAGTATTCCTCACCAACATCATGTCGACACTTGCTGCAAGGATCGCTGCGATAGTACCACAGAAAAATATCACCTTGATCAGTCCCAGTCTGCCGATTATGATGCTACCTTTGCTTACGCCAAAATCGGGGGGACGCGAGGTATCCAAAGAATGAGCCAAATTCTTGCCCATCCCTCCGCTCCCAAATAATGACAGATGTCTATAATGAGCCCCCAAAAGGACGTCGAAGCCATACACTCCTCGTTCCTCATCGATCTCAAATGGGGCGTGATCTACCAATGGATCGTCGTATTCAGCATTGTCGTCCTCCGAAGATTGTTCTTTTTCATTATGTGTCGTCGTCAGGGTCATCTTTGTTTTGATAACTCTCTCCCTCTCCCCCTCGCTCCCATCGCCATCTCAAAAAATAAAAGACTGGTAAATCTAAAAGGGCACATTGACTATTTGGCGGGAAGAAAAAACGGACGAAAAGTTTTGGCGAGGCC
>JALLBA010000255.1:0-22794 GCA_036939675.1 Cyclostephanos invisitatus | reverse complement strand
TCGTCTCACACATCAGCGATTGGCTACTTGGCGAATCGCGACATTTAGCGAGATATATTCCCGCCAATATGCCATGGCCTATGACATTCATCACGTACGAGGACGAACGAGGTCGAGAGAGAATCTTCAAGGAGAGAAGCCCTCATTTCAAGGGCATCCAAGCGTCGAAACAATGGAACCAGTCTTTCAACCGGGGGAGGGGGGGCCCTAGAGTTCACAGTACCTCCGGACTTGGAAGAACGCTGAGAAGTATCAGTCCTTGTACGAAAGTGCGCCGCGCGAGTGCCGCCTCCAGGTGAAAGGGGAGTTTGATTGACACCTCCCTCCTCGTCTGGATCAGAGACGCGGCTCCGAGTATCTTCAGGGAAGTTATCTAACTCTTCAGAGGTAAACTCCGTCCCCAAACGCGGAGATGGAATCTCGAGGGCCGAAAGAGGAGTGGTCATTTGTCCTCCCATCCAGAGGTCAGCGAACCACGCTGCTCCCTTATATTCCTCGATGAGAAATTTCCACTCCCTCACCTTGAACTTGTACGATGTGGGAGGGAGATCCCAATCAATCATGACAGGGTAAGGAAGAGCATCCCTCGAAAGTATTGGGAGAGAGAAGATCTTTGGCCTCTTGGCAGTACTCCCCGAAGGCTTCACAAGGATCGCGAACCCCTCGCCGACCTTGGGGAATCCCATCTTTACGACAGGCCGCTTCAGTCTGTCCTTGCCCCCAAGTTCATGGGTGGTGAAACCACATCCAGCCGCCCCTGCTCGTTCGGTTGGCCCCGCACAAGCGAGGAAATCAATGTCCCCTTCAGACACTCGTGCCCCACAGGTTCCCTGCTTTCTCACGACAATAAAAGAAACTCCAACGTCCGCATTCCACGCATCAACAGTCGACATAGGGGTCCCAGGCGTCACGCCCCACGGCGAAGCCCCTAACAATGCACCCGAATCATTGAGGTCCTCCCCCTGATCATTCCCTTCGGCTTCAACCATGTCGAAGGAGAACCCGGACGCGACGGCGACCAGCGGGGCCTCTAATCGAAGCACCGCCGCCTCCGCCTCCTCCAAATTGTTCCTCCCCACAGCGAGCCAAAAGTCAGCGACAGCGGAAGTCGTCTCAGTGTCCATCCTTGAGGAACTCTTGAACTCTTGGTGAGTGCAAAACTTGAAGAAGTAGAGTCAAAACGAAGTCCCCCCCAAATTATGCTGGGCATCGTTCGCCCGTCGTCTTGCAATCAATCAATACAACGGTTTCCGACCCACCCACTCTCGCCAGTCCCAAACAGGCGCCCTCTTCTAATTCTTTTTGATGGAAAGGGCTGCCGCGAGATCAATCCGGCAATAACATAAATTTTATAGCCTGATTCCTCATCTCTTAGTGACGCGGTATCGATCAAGTGTGGATGTCAGAGCTCTGGTTTTAGAGCTCGGGCTGGTCAGGAGGCTGATCAAGTGAGTCTTCCGAATTCTGCACTTGACTTTGCTCCCAATTTGAGACAGATGTCCCAACGTGCACGGATCAACAACTTCCCGCAGCTGCATTTTTGCATTTTTTCGCCCAGTTTGCTCGCCCTTTAGACCATGGCCTCTTTCGACGATGACGAACTCGACGACGAGTTCCTCAGTTATCTATCCGGCGACGCCCCCACCCCGGTCCGCCCCCCCCCTCCTTCCCCTCCTTCCCCTCCTTCCCCTCCTCCCGCGAGTGCGATGACACAGGCATCGGCTCGGTCCGAAACCAACCCGGAGTCGGTAGCATCGATGGCCGGCGTCGTCAATCCCTCATTGATGAAGGTGGCCGATGCGCCCGTCGACGGCGCCGCCGCCCCCGCCGGCGATCCGGCGGGCGCGCTCACGATGCCGCGGGCGTTGCTCGACATGGCCGAGGCCTATACCAAGAACGCCGGAAGTGCCGTCTACCCTCCTCGTGGTCCATCCCCTCGGGATATCGAGGATCATAGATCGTCGTTGGCGAGTGCTCCGCCTCTCGAGGATTTGATCGAGGATGGATACTTCGACAATTCGTCGTCGCCGCCATCCTCGGGCTTTCCAGATTCCCGAGATCGTCCTCCTCCGAGGGACGTGGGGGGGCACCGCGCTGACGGGGACACGGTCGCCGGACACATCCCCCTTCGTCCCCGGCCAGGTGAGGACGATCGGGGTCGTGCTAATAATATGGCCCCCCTCGCAGAGGCCCATGTCATCACGGTGCCCGTTTGCGGGGTAGTGCCAATAGCGGGCCCCGCTCCCGATCCCGCTCGAAACGATGAGGTGGGCGGTGGGGGTAGGAATGGCGCGCAAGTCGGCTGGTGGGCAAGGTTCGGCAAAAACGCATTGATTGGGTTGGCGTCCCTTGGATTGGTAGCGGTGGGCGCGATAGTTGCGGTGATAGTCATGAAGAAGGATGATCCCATCATGACTACCACATCCAGTACGGCCATCATGACCAGCACATCCAGCACAGCTATTACGACCGCCACCACGACGACGCCCGAAAGCAATATGGTGAGTGAAAAAATTATCAAATAATCGTTACAGTTTTACTCGGCGCTAACATACATGCCTACCAGTCCGAGACCACCCCCGTGCCCTTCACGGGTTGGAAACAACAGAGTGTTCCAATAGAGGGAGATGCCGCGAATGATGAATTGGGTAATTCGGTGGCACTCTCCGCCGATGCCAGAATTATGGCGATCGGAGCTTCGAGCTATAACGGCCATACAGGATATGTCAAAGTCTATCATACCAACGATGATGGCAAAAATTGGGCGCAGCTTGGCCAGACCATCTACGGCGATGCAACTAATGATGATTTCGGAGAGTCTGTAGATATTACTCCCGATGGCATGACCATAGTCTGTGGCTCACCTGGATGGAGTTCAGATGATGATCGAGCAGGATACGTGAGAGTTTTCTCCCTGGAGGGCGACAGCGACCTTGGCACAGATACTTGGATGCAGATTGGCCAAGACATCATCGGCGAAGCGATAGGCGATCGTTCTGGGGAATCTATTTCTATCTCCAATGACGGAAAGACGATTGCGGTCGGCGCATCTGAAAACGATGGAATTATTGGATATGGAACGGGTCACGTCAGGATTCATCGTCTGGTGGAAGATGGCACGAGCTGGGAACAGATTGGACAGGATATCGACGGCGAGGCGGCTAGTGATGGCTTAGGATGGTCGGTTTCCCTGTCTGCGGATGGATTAACCATAGCCAGCGGGGCAGTACAAAATAATAAGAATGGTGTGGATTCGGGTCAAGTGACGGTCCGTCGATTCAATGGTGAAAAGTCGAGCTGGGAACTACTTGGCCAGAGCATCTACGGCGACAATGGGGGTGATTATTCTGGATGGTCTGTTGCTCTCTCTCCAGACGGCAATACTCTTGCAATCGGCTCTCCAGGATATGCCGAAGAAGCCGATCGACCGGGATACGTGAGAGTATTCTCCCTAGCCAAGGGAGATGATATCGACACCGATACTTGGAATCAGATTGGCAGTGACATTGTCGGTGATGCGAACGGCGATGAGTTTGGTCGTTATATTTCCCTCTCCTACGATGGCAAAACCCTCGCGGTGGGCGCCCCCTATGCCGATGGAAATAATGGAGTGGATTCAGGTCATGTAAGAGTTTATCGAATGAATGATTCCGAATTCGACTGGATCCAGCTGGGCGATGACATTGCTGGAGAGGCGGCTTATGATGGGACAGGATCTTCAGTGTCCCTGTCAGCTGATGGCAGCAAAGTGGCGACTGGCTCTGAGGGCAATGACGACAATGGTGAACAATCTGGCCATGTAAGTGTCTTTGTCTTGGAATAATGATATGTTGGTGTGCAGCAATATGATGGAGGGGTGGTCACTAGGCCAATTCAATATTTCCAGATGAATGAATCAGATCATCATAATTATACTAAATATCATTGATCAATAGTGTTTCAAGGAATTGTTTCCATGAGGCAAAGATGAAGTGCACATGAGCATTAACATCTTATCAAAATGATCCAATGAAAGAGAAATTAAGTTGAACCTCTATTCTCCCCCGATGAGAGGGGCGAACGCATTATCCCATCAATTCTCCACAACTTAGGCAGAATAGATCCACCTCACGTAGGTCTATTGTGAATCTATCGAGGTGACATATATCCACTTCGTAGCTCTATGAGGGGCGAAGTGGTTTGACGGTCATATGTCGCCGGCCAAGCTTTCCTCAACCTCCGAGATGGCGCAGTTGAAGAACTTGGGTCTGCCATCCGAGGTACGGACGAGAGAAATGTTCAATTGAAGCTGTGTATGGAGGAGGGCGGAGAAACGATTTAAGATCATCCCATCTCAAGAACGAAGGAAAAACCGAAATGTCTCCGTCGCACACTACTCACCACTTGATTCTTCCGACGGGTGTGCTTCACCCGTCCCGTCCAATGATCACCCGAATGTCCCCCCGATGCATTCTCGTTCGCTTTCCTCTTGTCAAAATCGACCAGTCCTTCGCCGTTCGACGCGTCGTTGCCGCTCGATGACTCCTCAGCGGCGCTCCTTGTAAGGTCACTTCTTACGAACGAATCGCCCAACGACGAGGACGATGATGCACCGCAGGAGGATGGTGCGGAGAGTGGCACCTCCGGAGCACGAAGCATCCGGCTCATGGCGGCATACACCGTCTCCATATCCTCCCCACCGAGGAGGTTGAAGAGCGACAGGTGCTGCCTGCCACGCACTTGTATCTCGGGGGGAGGACCGACCCGTCCGTCATCGTTGGTGGTCGCGCATCCGTCGACCGCGATGGGAGATGATTGCGAATCGTCGGAATCGTTGTTACCCTGCGTAGTATGCGGCGACGACCTAGCGGCGTGGGAGGCGGAGGTGGACACGGTCGCCGCGATGGTCGACGATCCGGGCTGGGGGTGAGGCAGGGCGCAATTCCTCCTCGGACCATCTCCCAGTAGCTCGCTTCGTGTGTAATCGGTCATCCGCAAGAATTCCTCGTTGCAATCCACGAACCTGCCGTCGACGCTCGCGATCGAGAGGGCCGCCGCGCAGCTTGCGAATACGTTCCTGTAATCGATCCCGCGGACGAACGCTTGGAACTCCTCGTCGCCTCCCGTGCTCGCGGATCGGATCGACGATGACGCCGGATCGTCGTCATCGCCGCGCTTGGACGCGCCGCCGTCTCCAACGCCTCCGCCGCCCATTTTCGGGTGCATCTGCAACACGGGCACGTCGGCGCACGAGGCGAGGGTCGACGCCCTCTCCACGGTATCGAGTAGTCGCTTGTGCTCCTCGTCGAGGCTCGCGCTTCTCACCTGGAGGGCGCGGACGTAATTCGCTACCGACACCAACGTCGAGTATCGATCCGGCTTGAACCGCACCCCGGCCTCGCTCAGTACCGACCGTAATTCGATGATCCGTTCCGTGATCTTGTGCGACCTCTCCTGCTCTCGCAAATTGCGCTCGGATCGGCGATTCTTCCTATCCGACTCATCCTCAGATATCCCGGTGATGCATTCGCCGGAGGAAGACTTGGGAGGAGGTGGGCACGACGATGCTAGGGATTGCGATCCGTTGGTGCTCGATTGGCCCACGGTCGCTCTGACCGCCGCCGCCGCAGCGCCCAACGACGACGACGGCAGTGGCCGGGGTACGACGGGGATTTCCATCGGCCCGCCGGTACCATGCGCGGCCGATGTCGTCGCGCGGGATGACGATGGAACCGTGGCCTCGACGACCGCGGCGGAGATGCGGGTGCGGAAGGCATCCCACGGATCGGTCGACATCGACGACGGGTGTGGGATGGGGGGCAGCAGCGAGGTCGTCGACGCCGCATCGTCGACGTCGTCGTGCTCCGTCCGATGCCTCCGTCGATCGCGGGCATCCTGGTACGTGCGGTGCTGTCGCTGTTGTGGATTCGGGATCCCGGTGGTATTGCCCGACGAGATCGAACGCGACATGAGACTCCCGACGACAGAGGACTCCGGGATCGTTGCTTGTTGTTGTTGTCGTCGTCGTCGTTGTTGTTGCGTGGCTAGCGGCAACGGCAACGGCAACGGCAACGGCGACGGCAGGGGGATCGCTCCCCCGTGCGATGACGACGACGTCCCCCCCTCGCCGCGACTCGCGAACATTGGCGGGAGTTGGACCATGGAGCGCGCGGAGAAGTGCAACCCCCCCCCCCTGGGGGATTCCGATGTCATCCCCACCCCCGCCCCCACCCCTTCAGATTCCGATTGCCTAGGTCGATGTTCGTGCCGTTGTTGTTGTTGTCGTTGTTCTGATGGTAAGGCTCCACGTCCGAGCGCGGCCGGTACGACCGACGACGACCCCGCCGTATTCATCGGGGGGAGGGGGACGTCCGTCGATCCCGCCATGCGCGACGACGCGTCCCGTCGCGACGGGGACGACTTACGCTTCCGTCCCCCCCCATTCCCGTGCGGGGGGGGGGCGACCTCCTGCGCCGCGGCCACGGCACTCGACACGAGGGTGGCATCGTATCCCAGGCAGCTCGCATCCCCCAACAGGGCGTCGAGGCTCGCGTTGAAGGCGTCGTCGTCCATGGCGGCATTCGACGACTCGTCGACGTCGTACGCGGACGTCGCGGCAGCGCCCGAGCCCGCCGCCGTCCCCGCCATGCCGCATGAGAATTCGTTTCCGGCGTATAGTGTTCTCCCCGTAATACCCGCCGACGACGAGGCCTCATCCGAGGTCGTCGTCGTCGTGTTCGCGGAGGGGGCGACGGATGCTCCGGCCCCGCCGCCTCCTCCGCCGCCGGGAAGGAACGTCATCATGTCGCGATCGCCGACGCTCGCGGTCTGGGCCGCGGCCTGGGATCGTTTCGTCTTCATCGTTGGGGTCTTAGTTATGTATGGTCTTAAACTCCTCGGCCGGCACGTATCGTTTTCCCCCGTCTTCATTTTGTTGCGCCATGGTGGATGGTGGAAGGAACACTCAGGTGAGGGATGGAGGAGTGATTGCCACAAGTGTTGTGATTCCGGTTGCAGTTTGCCGGCTGTTCGTCCGAACCACGTATGTCAACGACGGAATGAGTATGTGTGACCTGACTCAGAACTTCAGGTGTCTCTCGTTTTACTTCAATTTTGAGGTTTAGTATTAGAATAAAAGGCTGCTCATCTTCCTTCCTCTCTCCCCATAGCCGTCTGTCATGCCCAAATTTTCCGACGAGATGAAAACTCAAATATGATATATGATAGACATGGCGTAAAAAAAAATTAGCTCATCTCTGAGTGCATCGCCAGTGAGGAACAACCAGCAGGACTCTTCTATTTTCAACAGTTACCAGAAGTGTGGCATGTATAGGGATCGTTTGTTTCACAGGAAACAACTTTGCACCCGAGCGATACGGGGCGGAGTTTGTGTCAGACATGGCGCGAGGAAGGAGTTTGTATCAGGCATGGCGCGATGCTGAAACGTTGCTATCACGAGGGATGCACGAAGAGTTTGTGCGCGAGGATTAATCGTTGCATCTGCTACCAGGAATAGTTCAGGGTGGAGTTTGCATCAGGCATGGCGCAAAGATTGCCACTCGCGACAGGGAAAGCTCGTTCGATGAGGGATGCACAAACCAGGGACAAGAGGGAGGATTTTCTGCAAGACATGGCGCATGCAAGACTCTCGCAACTTCCATCGACAAGGCTGAAATCTCCCCACAAAAAAACATCCAGGGGTGCAAGACTACGGTCGAACGCATCACCGACACAAATGGTGGGGAGGTCGATGCTCTTGGTTGTAAAGAAAACGCTGGAAATGCAGCCGTATCTCGTGAATCGCCCTCTTTTCTTCCCTCTGGCATGACCCAAAACTTTTCCAGTGATGATAAAATTGGTGCCGGAGTTTACAGGTATGTTCCCCCAAATGATCAGCACATGAGTGCGTTGCATTTCAGCGAAACTCTGTCGGAGGCCCGCGAAAACGGGTTGGCGGTTGATGGATCTAGGGGTTTGTTGATCACACAATATCAATAAGAACAATAAGAACTAATTTTCGTTGGCATTTTTGAGATAGACGCCACCTATTTGCTCGTTGCTAATACTGGCGCCTCCTGTCGGTAACAATGACAACTTCCTTACCTCTTTCACCATCAGCGGCATACAAAATTGATGCATAGCAACTTCTTCTGCGGTCCGACATCCCGTACGACACAAGCTAAACAGAGAAAATCATGCTGGTTCACACAGTTTTGTCAACTGTCATGACAAGGAGGACATAGTTGTGGTTGCATCGAAGATTGCTCAGTTTTTTCAGGACACGCAAGCGCAATGCCAGTAGGGCACGTGCAGGGTGCAGCACGACCACATTATGAGAGAATACGAAATCCTTCATTATTTTTTCTGCTGAAAATTCAACTGAAACAGAATCATTAATACTGCAATGAGTTGTTCAGTGAATCATTTCCCTTCAGGCAGCAAGCTGATGCTCGCATCGGCTTCCACCGAAAGCTTTTTGCTACTGATGCTAAACTTGTCCCTCTTGACATCGGTTATGTACGGCGTCCAGTGCAATTTGCCAGGATCGACCCGCGGTTCCTTCACTGGGTGTTTCTTTGCCAATATCTCCAAATGCGCCCGCTCGGCATAGATGAAATACACGCCATTGACGAATTTCAAAATTCCGAGGGTATTCAGAGCAAAAATGATATCCTCGGCCATGATGGATGTCTTCCTCGCAATGTCCATTATACTCATACTCTTACTGTCTCTCGACTGATTCAACAGGAAGTCGACTATGGTTGATGTCCAATAGGGTATGTATGCCTGTTGACCGAGGTCACTCATGGGTTTCTCGGGCGAACCAACTTTTTCCTCCTTCTTGCTCAGTTCGTATGAGAATGCAATGAGGAATCGTCCGTAGCCCTTGCGTTGGTGGGATGGAAAGGTCAGGATGCATGCCAGATTATACCCAACGTCGGAGTATTTTTCCTTGCTGTAATATCCCACGGGATGGTACCCTATGATTGTGGGGTGTGCATGGTTGAGCAAAAAAGTTGTAGCAGACGACGACGTTTGTTTCTCCGTGAAAGTTACCTACCACGATCATCAACCTCACATAGCACATAGAAAAGGAACGGATCAACGTCGAAGTAAAGAGTTTTGTGATCAAGAAAAAGTTTTGCAATGTAGCATAAGTTCTGGCAGTATATCCGTTCTTCGAACCCATCCACCTCAAACACTTCATGGAAAAGGATTGTCAACGAATCGACGCGAGGAGAGAAGCGACACGAGCGAATGAAGGGAAGATGAGAAACGTTGTCAAAAGCGAAAGAACAAAAGAAAAGACACCAATCATACACTCACTGCTCAAATTGCCACACCTGTAAATCTCATTCCCCGGCGGGTGCCTCCGATCTACGGTCCTATTCCCCAATGCAAACGTCTTCTGCTGATACCTCAACAATTCCTCTTTTCTCGTGAAGAAATTGAAGGAGAATTCGTCCACGTACAGGACGTCGATCATGCCGCCCCCGGCGCCGCCGGGCGAGTCCTTGAGCAATTCCTTGGGCAGCGGCGAGAAGTACCATGTGTCCATTCGGAACTTCCCGAGCTCGAGTGTGCTCACGTTCTTCACCTTCGTCACTTCCTCGTGCTCCTTCAACGCGGCAGCGTCCATGCCCTCGTGCTCGTCGAGGACGGGAGCCGCGATGGTCGTCACGACATCGACGGCCGTGATCTCCTCCGCGACCATCATCATCCCGACGGCGGAGGACGACTGCGCGATCATCGCCGAGGAGGGGGGGGGGGCGCCTGGACCGATCGAGCCGACGTTGCCTCCCACGCCGGAGCCACCGCCCCGCTGTCTCCTCGTCGACCTGACCGCCGCGGCCTCCGCCTCCGAGGCGTCGATCCCCCCCGCGGTCGATGGGGGCATCGTCGTCGCGGCGACGTCCGCCCCGGGATCCTCCGTCCCGCCCCCGAACGCCGACGAGACCGTGCGTCGCAGGCGCTTTCGGACGGCCGGTCCTACCGCTCCGACGATATCTGACGAAACGACGACGCCTCCGTCCAACATGCTACCGCCGCCCGCCACGTCGACCCCCAATCCCACCGAAAACGACAATGACGAGTGGGCGAGGTGACCCCCGACCTCGTTCATAGTCCTCTCCTTCTGCTTACGCTCCTCCTCCTCCCTCTTCCTCCGTTCTTCCATCTTTTTCAACGCGCGCATCTTCGCATTACCGATGGACGGGGGCGATACGATGCGTTCCATGGTTATCCACTCGTCCATCCTACGGTTAAAATCACGGTAGTGGATGTAATACCTGAATCTCTGATCGGGATGGGAGTTCTCAATGTTCGGGTACAGCGGCACGCGATCGATGATGTCGGCGAGGTGGACGTTGCTGCGATCGACATTTACGCCGTCGGACTCCCGACGGGCATCATCCGCGCCGTCATCCCCCCTCCCCTCGTCGTCGTTCTCGTCGTCGTCGCTCGCGAACCAATCGGATACGTCCGTCTCTTCATCGTCCTCCCAATCGTCGTCATCGTCGCACGATCGCCCGACGACGATGCCCCCGCCATCGTCGTGATGATGGCCTTCCCCGTAATAGCAATACTCGTATTCGTCCATCGTTAACCCGCCCCCGCGACGACGACGTCCCCCTCCAGCTCGCGCATCGCCATATTCGTCCACGTCGCCGACGTCGGTTCCGTCCATAGTCGAATTCCCCCCCCCGTGCGGTGCATTCCCGTGGACGTTGGCGGTACGATGACGATGACTAAGCGACCCACAGCCGCCGCCATCCCCGCCGCCCGCGCGACGTTTGACGTACAATACCTCGATGACGCTCCCCCGACTGTACGGATGGGCATCTATGCCACGACCGCTGCCCGGTCCCGACGTCGGCGGTGCCGAAGATGCCGCCGGAATCGCCGTCGTAGCCGACGGGGCGGTGGACGAGGATGCGACCGCGAGTGGGTGGCGGTGGTGGGACGACGGGTGAGGATCGCCGTCCCGGGGCGAATTGGCATTCGAGCTCGAGCGCGACGAGTCGACGCGGGGGCCGTTGTCGTTGTCGTTGTCCCCCTCGGATTCCTCTCCGCCCGCGGCGCGAGCGTTCGCGCGTGGTCGGCGACGCGGACGATCGGAGACGGATTCGTGGCCGTTGTCGTCCTCGGACGGTGCGGCATTTCCCTCTTGGTCGTCGGTTTGGACGCCCGAGCCCTCGTCGTTGTCGTCGGCGGCCATGATGGCAAAGTCCCCGGTGGGTGTTCTTACGAAAAAATAAAAAAATACTACAACCCGAGGGGAGAGAGAAAATGACCATGCATGGGAGAAAAACCTTGGTTGAAAAGCAAGAAAAGGGGGGAGGAAGAAGAGCACGCCAGTAACTACCTATTTCAGAACACCGCCGCCGCCGCCCCCGGAAGACGACGACGACGGGCCGGGAGATTGGCAGTGGGTACTCCCCCCCCCCCCTCGTCGTTGCGATATGGTAGAGGAAAAGGAGGAAGACAATGCGGCGGTGTTAGCGATGCCCGAGGGGGGCGGGGGGGGAGGGACGATCATGGCGGCAATTCTGCCATCGGGATGGATGACGTCGCAACCCACACAGCGCGCCTGCACCATGTCTCTTGGCAGAGGGCCACAGGTAATAGACGATTGGGCAAGTGATCTTTAGGAGGATCTATTTGGTTCTCAAGGAGCCTAGTCGTTGGAATTGGCGAATGAGGAATTGATCAATATTAGCCTCGTGGACACGACGAGCAAGGTGGTATGGGTATGCCGAGGAGGGGGATATCCCGTTGCGTCGTCCCCATTTCTCCTACAATGGAGGGCCCACTCTTCCTTAGTTCCGTGGCCAACAAGACCCCCCAAGACATGAACATGGCGAACCTCGATACGATACATCGCTCAAAACAAATTTCAAGTAGATGAAAGCGGCGGGAACTCCTCGTTTGACGATTCCAAGGATTCTCGCACCAAGCATCGCAATACACAACCCAAGTCGGCGGCCAGGAGGCAGCAATGCCGTCGTGCTTCCTGGGCGGGACCCCCCAAAAAATCAACATCGAGGAACATCTCAATCAGCAGCAATCCCTTCGTCTATCGCGCGTCTTTGCCGAGGCATCTCCGAGATTTGAACATATCAGCCAAATGTTGAACACGATGAATCCCTCATGCAGCCTGCCTAAGGACACGACTTGCAAAAAGATCCTCCCCCTCGCAGCTATCGAGCAGTCGTCATTCAACTCTAGCAATTTGGGACTGGGGGCAAGGCCGGCGTGCCAGTCTATGCCGTACACGTGGGCGAGGCCGAGAATCTGTACAAGGTCACGAAGCCTCTGGATCAGATTGATCTGCATGACCTCACGAGGGATGAGGCACTTGCGGAGCTTGATGCTAAACTACCCATATGAATCGATGTCGCCATGCGGGGGGCGGGGTGATACCCGCCTTCATCGCATGTGGGGGCGGGAACCAGATCTTGTCTGAAGCAGTCGATCAGTGGATAAAAGCCAATGCCACTGTTGCCAAGGCGCCGAAGCCGAAGTGCTCCAGGAGAGGCACCGCTTTATGATAGCAAAGGCGCCTGAGAGAAGGGGAGGGGAAAGAATGAGTCCACATATTTCAGCACAACCCGGAACATGGCGGTGGCAACGGACTGATGGATTTGAAGGTGTATTTTTATTGCCGTGTACAATTGAACGGCGGTTCCGTTCGATGAAGAAAAAGTTTCCATCTCTACAACTTTTATCATATCATCAAAGACTGAGTACTAGGAAATCGACGATACAAATTGATCCTTACGTGGGTGATCGTGGGCGATTGGCAGAATTGGTTCGACCAAGTCAGGACCGCGATCGCGTTGGAATTTATTCTTCAGGCCTTCTTTTTCTTGCTGGACAGCCCCGTCCAAATTTGCTCCTCGAGCCTCGCCTCCGCGTCCCTGTGACCGCCAACCGGTAGCTTGCATGAGACCGATGACTGTACGCCAGATGCCGGCGCTTCCGCTGTTACGCTCGCAGAGACGGGTGCCGATACTATCTTGCTTGTGTCCTTGATGGAAACCTTGGCATCCTCCTTAGGCTTAGTGGCGGTGGCGATGGCGGCAGCGGGCATTGTTTCAATTGCTATGAGGAGGGAAACGAAGAAGACACGTGAGGGCAACGCCGCATTATTTGTCTTGGATATAAGCACCGACGCAGTCCGAGGATGAAGATGAATCGTTTTACCTGCTACGACTTGCTGGGCAAAAATACAAAAAAATCAAGATTTTTAAAGTTTTCTTACGACAAAATCACTAGAGTATTTCCTGCCCAACCCAACGACAGGGAACACCCCCGTGCCACAGCAATGTTGCCCAAGTTGAAACAATGGTGGAATGAATTGGACATAAATGTACGGTTGCTGTACATCTTCACACTTACTTATTATTCCACTGTCGGGATACTGAAAGAGCATTTATTGAGCGGCTTCATCTTCGTGTTGACGAATTCGAATAAGCAAGTTGGGCTCGTAAAAGGGATCACGGGGTTGTTTCAATTATGTTTCGCCCTCCCATCGGGCTTCACTGCTGACAAGTTTAGGAAGGATAAGGTATTGAAGGCTGCGGGGTTCGTTGGACTGACGTCGTGCGCGATAAGCATGGCTGGATTTTGGTTCGAGAGCATCAACCTCATCTTCGTTGCGTTTGCCGGATGGGGTATATTTAACGTCCTTCATGGCCCGGCCTCGGAGGCGCTTTTTGCTGACTGTTATCCGCAAGGTCAACGATCTCTACCATGTACAATCAAGTACGTCTTGATGCAAGTGGCTTTGATTTTAGGCCCGATACTCAGTATCATTATACTGTACATCAATGGGAATAATTGGGAGTTAAGAGACCTCAAAGTTGTTCTGATCGCTGGGGCGGTACTTTGTGCTGCTTCACTGTCGAGCCTGTTTATGTTCGTGGAACCGGGAAAATCGGCGTCCGATAGTGAGCGCGCTGTCGTCCAAGACGGCGAAGGTGATGATTCTAATTCCAATCGAGTTTCTTGTCTTGGCCTGCAAAGACGGCACGTGCCATATCTGGCGATGCTATCGGAGTTCATCATCAGCAATGGAGCTGGCATGACAATAAGCTTCTTCCCGATATTTTTCTTCCAAGAGTATGGACTGGCCCCGGCAGAGGTCAACTTTATTTTCATTGGGACCTCGATCCTGGTTGTTATTTTATCAATGGGGAGTCAACATCTTTCTAGTTGCTTTTGCAGCAGAATGCAAGTTATCGTCTCGACGAGGTTCGTCGCTTGCTGTTGCTTGGTTTGGATGTCATTCGCCAAGGCGTTGTGGCTTCAGATCGTTTTGTTCATTGTGCGCGGCGGAACAATGCGATCGACCGTCGGGATACGCAAATCGATCCTCATGGATCATGTTCGACGGAAAAAGAGAGGTCGTTGGAATTCGTTCGAATCTCTCATAGCGTGTATGTCTTCTGCGTCATCTGTGGTAGGCGGCTTTTTGGTTGATGCATACAGCTACCGATTCTGTTTCAGGTACGTGAGGCAATATCCCTTGATGATTCACATTCACTGCGACTCCTGGTGAGGTGACCAGCTAAGTATTTTGCTCGCAGGATTACCGCTGGCTTCTACTTCGCGGCTCTGTTGGTGGATATCATGCTTTTAAATGTTGTAAGCGATGCCAATAAAGAGAAAGCATGGATTTCTAAAGAGAAGGCTCTTGTTGGCTCGGGTAGTAAATCAGGACTTGTTTGATTCTTCTTGACGAAAATAATGGGCTCCATACAAAAGCGATGAATAATCGATATCAGGAGCAACAGAAATATTCATAGGAAAGATCTTCCTTCCCTCTACGATTTTGCTGATATTTGCTTCTTATATATTTATTTTGCATCGTACCAATTATCGTGACTATACGATCCATCAACTAGCAGTGGCACCTTCGTTTTTTCCAACCCCAGCACCCATGGCTCTTGCATGCACGTCACGACCTCCTTGAATGCTTCCTCTGCAGTTTCCTCTGGTCCCTCCAAGATGACCTCGTCGTGTACTTGCATCAACAGTATCCATCCCAATCGCTTCAGCAGCTCACTGTTATTGATCTTGAGCATGGCCATCATGGCAACGTCCGCTGCACCACCCTGAATTGGCGTGTTGATGCTCGCTCTCATGGCGTGCCCGAGCGACTTCATGTTGTTACTATCTGTCGCATGGGGCAAATGACGATACCTTCCCATCAATGTTCTTGTCATTCCCCACTTTTTAGCCACTTCCTTTGTGTCTTTCTGCCATTTCTCCACCTCGGGTCGCGATTTGTACCAGGCCTGAAGCATTTCCTCTGCCTCCTTCGTCGATACTCCCCAATCCTGACTCAATCCATGTGCAGTCTTCCCATACGCAATTGAAAAGTTGAGCGTCTTCGCTTTTCGCCTCTCTGATGCATATTTATCTTTCAGCATTGGCTTAGTCGGCTCTCCGTTTGAGTAATCCCATTCGAGCAAACAGTCGCCCTTCTCCACAGCGTCTTGAATGTATCGGAACATGCCTAACGCCGTCCTGGAGTGAAAATCCCCGCCCGCATCGAAAGCTTCAATCATCGAAGTACAATCTGTCATGCTTGCGAGCAATCTCAATTCCAGCTGGCCGTAATCCGCCACTATCAACCTATTCCCAGGCGAAGCGATGAACGCCTTGCGGATCTTGTATTTGTCCTTCTCCAATGCCGGTTGGTTCTGTAGATTAGGTTTGCGAGACGAAAGACGACCTGTGTCCCGTTAAGATAATGAGAATGGACGATGTTGATGAGCGGGACTAAATGGTGTGCGATTCAATGGAGTCAAAAAAGACGCACCGGTTTCGGTGTTAATATTCAAAGATCCGTGAACTCGTTTTTGATCGTCGGCGAGTGTTTGAAGGCTAACGAAGGTGGGTTATTAAGTGTTTGAAGCGTGAGAAAAATAATGAGCGTAAAGTACAACAGTCATCTGCCAAAATAGAGAGAGAAAGAAAGGGGGAGAGAGCGTGGAATTACCCACCTCGTGAGGAAGTTGGCAATCATTGTGTCGATGGATCCGATTGCGGTGAGACTGAAAAAGGCAACGCATGCATCGTGGCCCTTTTGCCCCCCTCCAAAGAAGTCATACGCCTGCATGAATGTCATAGAAATGATCGGGTGCAATTTACCAAAAGTATAAGCGATAAAGATCCCAAGATTGCAATCACTTCTCACCTTTCCGTATTTGGGCGGATCCGCAAACGGATCGCCCGCCAATTTTCTCAGCACATCCGAGGTGGCACTGGGCGCCCCGCTGCTAGTGAATGTGTCTGGCACCATGCCCAGGCTCGTGATCTTTATGTCTACATACTTCGGCTCTTCCGTGTTCTTGGCCTTGATATCAGCCAGAATGCGCTTCAGGGCGTCGTTTTCGCCAGATGCCGCGGCCTCCTCCAGCAATTCGCTGATCTTGCGATGGGTTGCGGAGTGAGATAAATCCACGGCGGAGGATGGAGAAGGAGTAACCAATGCAGCGGTAATCTCACGTATCTGGGCGTCGTCCTCTCTTAGTTCCTTGACTAAGGCCGCTTTTTTCCCGATGGCGTTCAGGCACCGGGCATTGCAGGCATCCCGCAAATCCTTGACGGACATGGCAGCGTAGTCATCGATGTTCGAGTTAGTCTTCGACTGCTCGGGACCGCCACTGCTCATCATTTGGAAATGACCCCGTAAGCGTTGCTTGAGTTCCACCTTCTTCCCCGAAACCTTCAATCCGTATTCCTTGCACAATACCTTCAGGTCCTCGGCTTTCATCTGATCGAACTCATCCGCCTCCGACTCGATCGATCCAGAGCGTCCTCCTTCCGCGTCGTCGATTCTCTCCTCTTGCTCCTCTCTCATCCGAGCCTCCCTCGCCTGGTATGCCTCCATGGCATCGTCCGGAATGTCCTCCCGAGGAGTCTTGAATACTCGCACCTGCGGAGGTTGCATGATTTAGATATAAGAACGATCGAGATTTAAAACATAAAAAATGTATGTCAGTTCGACGTGGGATATGCACCTTGTCAGTCTCTTCCTTCGTCTTCGCGTTTTTCGCACCGCCGAAGAGGAACGTAGTCAATTGGACCGAGCTCGCCAGGTCTTAAGGGATATAAATTTTGTTCAGGATTCGTCAAAAAAAATTCGCAGTATGAAAAAATTTCATTTCACTTACTCATGGCCAGACCGTCCGGCCCTATCTGCTCCGATGCCCAACTTCGAAACGTCCTCACGTGTCCCTCCCTGTCCTTCCGTGCCTGAACCTCCACATCGGCGAGGTAATCGGTCGCTACGAGCACGCCCCTGCGCTCGAGGTCGGTAAGTAACTCCCCGAACGGTCGCATGTGTAAGTGGTAGTATTGCATCAGGTTGTAACCGTTGATCCATTTAACGTCCTCCAATTCCTTCTTGAGATGCATGTATAGGTCGTACGTGCTCTTGGCATCCCTCGCCGAGTACTGAATGAATTTGCGACGATATCTCGGATCGCGCTGCAGTACCTCCACGGGGGGGAGGTCGATTAACGCGCCCGGACTGCCGTCCTTCCTCGTCCGTGCCTCGCCGAATATCTCCTTCATCGGGACCTTCCTCATCCCGAGCAAATCCTCCGTCAGCGATTCGAGGCTGTACTTCATCCTGCCGGTATCGCACAAACGCGCCATGTGCAACGTATCGCCGCCGAAGCCGAGGACGTTGATCCCCTCGTTGAACAGCACGTGACGATCGAAGCCATAATTGTGCCATACCTTCAAGACCTTTTCGTCCTCGAGCCAAGTCGCGAAGTCGTTGAGCAACCCACACGCATCGTCGAGGTTGTCTATCCATAACATCATCCCGGGACCGTCCCCCAGACCGTAATCGAAGTCCGGTCCGCTATATACGGACATGCAGGTGACGTACCCATTCCCCACCGGACCGACCTTGCCGAGGTCGATGTCCATGACCTCCGTATCGCACGCGTGTATGCGATGGGATTCCATATCCCTCGACGTCATCAGCGCATTTATGACGATTTTCGCCTGTTCCGGCGTGCGAACTACGGTGACACCCGAGGGCGGACGACGTGAATCGTCGTCGGCGTCGTTCACGGCGTCATTATCATCGTCGCATTCGTCGAATTCGAATCGTCCGACGTCTCCCGGACGCAGACGAACGAGCGACGATAGACGTAGCGCGTTCGCCTCCGACCGCTTCCCGAACGATTCGCACCACCGCAGGGGATGTCTCGGATCCCACGTCCCCCCCTCCTTGGGTCGTGATCGTATGCCGCGGAATAGATCGGACGGAGTGGACAATTCGTCGTCGTTCATGTCGTCGTTTACGTCATCTTCGGCGGGGACTGCCCCGCCCAGGCTGCTTACCGTACGAACCAAGGGTCCAGTGTACGCGATGTCCCTTTTCGGCACCTGGGCGGGGTAGGCGGAAACGGCGACGGAGGAGGCGGCGCGATCGATCCCCGGGACGATGACGCCCACGTCGGCGCCGTCGTCGACGATCGACGACGAGAAATAGTCCAAATCCTCGAAATCACCCGCGAAATTCGTGATTTCGTCGACATTTACGCCGACGAATGCGTCTCGTAAGCCTTCGACGGCGGACAGGGAGGGGGACCCCCCCCCCTCCGGTACCATCATCGACAGTGCGGTCGACGTCGAATACGACGAAAACGACGACGACGACGGTAGGACAATCCTCCCCCCGATGGTCGATCGACCGAACACCCTCGTCGTCGTCTCGGCTGCGTTCGCGTAACGACGTTGGCTGCGTGGCCGCGACGACGACGACGACGACGACGAAGAATATGAACCGCGCGGGTTCACGACCAGCGCGATGACCGGACGACGACGAATTTCAGCCGCCATCCTATTCATCGACGTCGACATCGTCGCGAGCGGACGACGTCGCATGTTGGGCATAATGATATTCCTTCGTTGATCGAAATTGGTATGGCGATCGAGGACGCCGCGCTCGTCATCCCACCACCACCGCCCACCCCCGCCGATCGTCGTACTCCTCCTCCCCGAAAACGACGATGAAAGCGAGTACGATATGCCCGCGGCGACGACTGCGGTCGTCCTTCCGTTCGACGACGCGAGGAGTACAATGACGACTGCGGCGATCAGTCGCAGATTCGTCTTACTTGACATATGTTCATGCGTAAGTATGGAACGGAGGAGGAGAGATAATGCGTGGGATTTGATGGATGTTATGACGATGCAAGGTCGACGAGGATCATTGGCCCCCCGCGAGGTCCGTCGAGAGGGTAGGGGGGTAGTTGGATGGGGGTGATGTTGTTGGTGTACCTGGCGTGAAGAATTCACTTTTTTTTTTTTGGTTGGTTCCGATCTGTCTCATAATTTCCTATATTTTATCATTTTTTGTTGGCACGTGACATCATCTAAGAAAACCGTTATCTATCTAAAACTCCTACTCCTATTGAGGTTCAGGGTATTGGGTTCACTTTTAAGATGTTTATCTACGCCCAGTTGTGATGAGGTAATACAATATTACAATAAATATTATGCTGCAAGGCAAATAAAACTACGAAAGTAATTGAATCTATTCGTCATCGTCGTCGTCGTCCTCGTCCTCGTCGTCTTCATCGTCGTCGTCGTCCTCCACATGATCGGGAGCATTGATGACAGGAGGAGGAGGAGGGCGATTGGTGTGACCGTGACCCCCGCTGATCCCGCCCCCTCCATTTCCGCCGAAGCTCGTAATGCCACCCAACTTGATTCCCGATGCGACCGTGTGGCGCTCCCTTGCAACCTTGAGGGTCGTAACATACATCGAGTTGAATTGTGCATGCCACTGCTGCCCGTCCCACACCGACTGCTCGGATCGCATCGCCCACCTAATCGTCTTGGGGAGTCCGGTGCACTCTTGGTCAAGATGAACGACCTGAGGCTTCCCCTTGTGGTATCCGTCGATAGCCACCTCGTTGGCGGCACCCATTTTATCGACAGTATCCGCATATCCTGCGAAGCGGGACGAGCTCTTCTTGATCTTCTGCGCTGTGGCCTGCGCGACGGAGAACAGAACCTCGGCAGACTTCCACTCGACTTGTAGGACCTTTCCCCCGGGAAGGAGGGTCATCCTCGGCTGGGCGGACTCTGCCGGATACCCGCCTTCGTGGAAGACGACATCGATCAGGCTCCTCTGCCCCTTAGAATACGGATTTACCGTAAATGACTTGGTGGTCGACGTGGAGAAGTATGTCGTGGCACGGGCGACATAGCCACAACTCTTCTTGGTCGGCGGGGTTCCGTCAAGGCAAATGGCTTCCTCACCTGTCGACTTGGCACCGGCCTTCCTCTGGGCGGCGGCCTTCTTCGATGGGGCCTTGGACGTCTTTGTCATGTCGCTTGGGGGCTCGTTCTCGTCTCCGTCCTTGTCGTCGTCTTCATCGTCTTCGTCGTCTTCGTCGGCGTCGTCACCTTCATCAGCGTCGTCACCTTCGTCGGTGTCGTCCCCTTCATCGTCGGCTTTGGAGGTGTCTGTCTCTTCGCCTGCAGTTAGGTCGACAAGGCATGTGGCGGACGTTAGATAATAGTCAGCCGGCAACCGAGTCTTCGAGTTCGCGCGAGTGGGCGTATTGTCGGAAGTTTCGACGGAAGTTGTGCTCAGTGTGGCTGCGGAAGTTCTTGTGGTGGACCTGGTCGATGTAGGCCGTGTTGGAGCGCTCGATGTCGACCTTGCCCTGGTCGATTAAAGACTGCAGTTGATCTTTATCGGCTTTTCCCCAGGGCTTCACAGCGGGGGTATCGGCCATGGTCGAATGGCTCGGCCGGGCTGATTATGTTGTTGTTGGGTGGTGTGTTGAGAGCGAGAGCGAGAGAGATGATGTTTGTGCGTCGTCATTTTTTCTTGCTCATTCTGAACAGCTGCTTTTGGACACGCACATGAACACAAGATAAGTACGCGTACAACTTTTAACTTAAAAACCTCAAATAGTTGTAGGCCAGCGTACAACTCACGTACATGTTCAATTTTTCTACAACTCGGATACACGTGGTACAAAACACACGAGTTCCTAGGTAGGCCCCTACAACTCGAGTACGAGTTTGATTTTTCTACAACTAGGATACAAGTTTTGGATGTCACGGTGCCGCCTTTTTTGGATGTCGCGGTGTCGCCTTTTTTGGATGTCGCGTACAGTCAAATTAGCGTACATAATACGGTAGTACTCCTAGGTAAATCTCGATAAATCTCAACAGATGAAAAAAAGCACCACCACCAAGCCCACACACAACAACCCCTCACATCACACCACAAGACAACATGGGTGCTTCCGCTGCCTCATCCGCTCCTCCCCCCACTGCCGTTTACGACAGCGATGTCCCCCCCGCCCAAGACCAAGAGGTGTTGAGTGACTTCCCCGTCCCCGTCGACGACGTCGACGGCAATGACACGACCGATGACAACGGAAGCGGCGATGAGGGCGATGAGACCAAGGACGCCGTGTTTTTCGTGCAGCCTGGGACATAATGAACCGGATGGCACGGAACGTTGGATTTGCGGCGATGGAGGACCGCCGCTTTCGCTCCTTCTTCGGTGTGAGGTACGACATTGTCAAGATGGTGTGGGATATGCTTGGCGAGGGCGGCCTTTGCCCCGAGAAGTGCGAGCCCAAGCATCTACTTTGGGCTCTGTATTTTTTGAAGGTCTATCCGCGGGAGGCCCCAGGATGCGCCGCCGTCGGAGGGTCGAAGGGTGCCATTGACCCCAAGACAATGTGGAATTGGGTTTGGCTTGTGCTTGAGCGCATCGCCGATCTCGCGGATGTGGTGGTAAGTGCTTGTTCTTTTTCGTTTTTCCCGTGATTTCATCTAACATCATTTTTTTGTCCGCCGCTCTCGCGAAACCACAGATCGTGTTCGAGAGTCGGTTTGACCTCGACGAAGGCAACGATTGTCGTATGACGATCGACAGTACAGTTACCGTATCCAGCAGAAGGAGGTCCCGAAGAAGGGAAACATCTTTGGTTCCCACAAGTATGGCGGCAAGTCCGCGCTCTGCTACGAGCTCGGAATTGATATCTTAGCCGGGAATTTGGTGTGGGTCTCAGGGCCATACCCCACTGGGAAGTGGACCGACGTCAAGATTTTCGACAATGAGCTGTCGGACTCTCTTGAGCCGGGTGAGTGCGTCGAGGCCGACAACGGCAATGTCAGCCGTGCGCACAAGGTCAAGTGCCCGAACAATGACTGCAACCCCCCCGAGAACCTCGGGATGCAGTCCGCTGCCAGGTCTCGCCACGAGACCTTTAACGGGCGCCTCAAGAATTGGGGCATCCTTGAGAAGGTGCACCGGCACGACATCACCGTGCACGGTATGGTTTTTTATGCATGTGCCGTGATCATGCAGCTCTCCGTCGCCAATGGAGAGCCCCTGTTCGAGGTGGAGTATGGCGATGAGTAGAAGTATTTCAAATTAGTTTGATTAATATTTCATAGTAACACTGCATTTAAGGCAATAGTATCAAGACTATCGTATCATAATATTTCTTTTCATTAATAATATCGTAGCAATAAGAACACAGACTGTGTGTGATCGAGGGAGAACGAGGATGGCGTGCGCATTATTGTAGGAGATGAAGAGGGGGGACGGCCCCCTTTTCCCTCAACCTCATTGGGTGACAACCAAAATTGGTATAAAATCTATCGTTCGGACGGGGCGCACAAAGTACCACTCGAGGTAGTAATTTTAATTCTAAAGTATTTTTGTGATTTGTAATTCATACTATTCCTACATGTCGGGGGTTTAGCCAAAACGTAGGACTTCCTACAGTAGTTTAGCCAAAA
>JALLBA010000254.1:0-22814 GCA_036939675.1 Cyclostephanos invisitatus | reverse complement strand
CCTTCCTGGACAAATTTACAAGGTGCCAACGGAACCTCCTCATCTGCGCCTTTGCTACAGCAGTTCGAGATGGACGATTTTCAAGCGATGCTTTCAAAACCCTGGCTGCAGGAACAGTCAGAAATACCATTTTGAGTGTATGCTGCTCGACCTTCAGGGAGCACGGACGCCCAAACCCATCGAAAGACGAAGACATTCAATCTTTCTTCCTTCTACAATGACAGTATCGATCGTACGCCAACAACGACCCAAAACAGAAGCAGCAAAAAGCCATCCCCATGTGCGCCATCGCCGAGATCGGAAAACGACGATGCACAGAACTGCAGCAAGCCATCGGACAGCTCACTGCTGTCACAATCTTCTTTGCCATGCGATCATGTGAGTACCTCAAGGTCACCCAAGCAGAGAAGCGACGGACCGACATCCTTCGCCTCCGCAACCTCAGATTTTTCAAGGACGGGAAATTGATCGAACACAATGACCCTCACCTCGAATTTTTGGACTGCATATCCATGACCTTTGACATTCAGAAGAAAGACGAGAAGAACGACACCGTCACCCAAAAAGCATCGGGAGCCGTCAACATGTGTCCAGTGCGGATGGCCGCCTCCATCGTCTGCCGCATTAGATCATATGAAGGATCCCATGACAACACCCCCTTATCAGCCTTCTGGTGCTTCAACAGGATCGACCACATCACATCAGCACAAGTGATTGCGGCCATGAAAGATGCGATCGTAGCCATCGGCAAGGATGTCTTGCATATCAAAAAATCGGAGATCGGCATGCACTCGATTAGATCGGGCGCAGCCATGGAGATGTTTCTGAGCAATTGCCCGGTCTGTCAAATCATGATGATAGGTCGTTGGTCGAGCGACGCATTCCTACGATACATCCGCAAACAAGTCGGGCAATACAGCCACAACGTCTCCCAATGAATGACCACACGAATGTTCCACCGGCACATCCCCACATAAACAACTCCCACAGTTTTCCACTTAGATCCGAGGCTCTCTTGGTGCCAACGGAGTTGGGCAAGGGGGTTGAATCTTTATTAGAACAAGATTCCAAACCCAACCGCCAGGTCGTACCATTTACACCCATTTGTGTAAACCCCATCCTATTGGCAGCAGGACGGTGCAGAGGCCTCTGGTTTCAAAGTTCCTTTGATAAAATCAAATTTCGATTTTATTTAATCAGAATTCTCGAAAACGGGTGCAACAGATCTGATATGGCGGCGAGGCATTCATGGAGAGGATACGGGAGGCAGACAAAAATGCGGCGATCGTCAACAAAAATGAAGACGATGACAACGACAGGAGGGAGATCGCAAGGCGAATGATGAGGCGCGATGAGGACGATGTTGATGTCATGTTCGGGGGTCCCCTTGATGGGATTCCCCCGTGAACGATGTTGATTCATGGCAATGATGGAGAGGGTTAAAAACAAAATCACATGAACTTGTCCCCCGTTTTGTTCGAGGGAGTGGATCTAGAAGCTAGAAGAAAGGATCGAACCGAGGAGTCGCGTCCCGGACATCATCCATTCAATGGGAGTGGACTGACCGATGCAAATCACCGTATTTCGATGCACGTGGAGGATGGAGGATGTGGTCGGGATACAACATTTCCGAAACTCGAGTGGGGGGGGGGGGTGATATGCCGACGTTGTGGTACGGCGCATTTTACCAGAATCTTGGGCCTTCGTGGGGGCGACCAGAATCGGCCTCTCCTGCTGTCGTGATCCACTATGGCCGTTAATGAAGGTTATCACGCCGGTGGATCCACTGGAACTGCCATGCCGTTTGGACGGATATTAATTTTGATGAGTAACTACAATAGGCGCTGGCTGAGTAGCTCGCTTGTTCTACGAACTGATTGCTATTTTGATCCACTAAGGGGGGGGTCCCCGAATCTCATATCCAACACCCCTGAATTGCGGTGACTACACGGAGACAGTTGACGAAGAGGCTCAAAATCGGGGGAAATGCTGTTGTTCTCATTGGCCATTTCAGCGCGCAGGAAGAGGGTGGGGTCCCGGTTGGAAACCCTAACCAAATGAGACAAATGGTACAAAGCCTTAATAGAAAATAATCCGCGGCCATTATCATTCTTTGTACCCTCAAACATAAAAATTATTCGCCTCTATCATGCGTAAGGACCACCTAAAACGATTTATACCGCAGGAATAATCTTATCGTTCATAAGACGCGTACTTCGGCGAGACTCTCTTAAGCATAGTCCACGCTGAATCATCGAAGACCAGTCCAGCCAGCTCGTCCGTGTGATTGCCCATGCTATTTCTACGCATTGCCTCTTCAAACAACCGGATCGACTCATCCAAAAAATCTGTGTAATTTTTCTTTAGAATTGAATCGGATCTTCCCCTGTGACGCTTCATCACGTATTCTCCAAATGATTTCGTGTGATAATGATGAATGACAGCGACGTCTGTTGGCCCATCTACATTGAAAGCACTACATTGAAAGCACTTGACAGTATTTTGTGACAGTATTTTGTTATTTGTATCATGTTGGTATGTTTGGTCACTATCCCTCAGAAATGGGAAGTGTGGGTGGGGTGGCTTTGTCATGTCCATATCTTCTAGCCGCACAATGGTTTTGACGTGTCTGTTTGTCTCGGGTTCGTGGTATAAAAATCTTTTGGTGACTGGCAAAGGTTCGCAAAAGAGCTTGCCACATGACGGAAACTTGAACCAATTGATAGATAGCGAGCCCTCCGTCAGATGCTCCTCCAATAGGGCTTCCACATTCTCGTGACGCTTCAATACCAAAAACTCATCTACATCGAAGAAGGCAGCCCATCTTTTAACGCCAAAGGTTCCGCTCAATGCCTTCTGAGCGCAGTCTAAGTAAGCATTTCCCTGTTGAGCCAGACCCGGAAAATGAATCGTTTCAACCCGACCATTGTAGCTCTTCGTCCGACCCCATTCCTCTAGTTCGTATGAATTAGAGTTGTCATACACAACGATCTTGCCAAAGCCAAGACCAAGGTGATAGTCGACAAATTCACTTATGTACGGTCCCTCGTTCACTGCGATGCAACACAAAACGGCCAAACCCTCGTCAGGATCCCACGGGGGGTCCTCATTCGGATGACGTAACTGCCCTCCACAATTCATTGCTGTTTTCGTAAGATTGTATTTGGAAAAAAGCAAATCCACTTTATCGTGTTCAGGATATATTGAGGAATTAAGCTCGTACGCCTGGCGGACAGTAGCTAATCCCAAGACAGTTACAACTGCAATCATTTGCAGGAGGATTGCGCCTTCGCGGCGCCTCGACGAAAAGAGTTGTGGCGGCCTGAGGAAGGTGCAGGCAACTCCCTTGTCGTCTAGGGCGACTTTGGCAGGGTCGCACTGCGCGGCGGTGGGGCGGGACCGAGATCTCAACATATGTGGAACAATCGAAAAGTGACGAGAAGTTGAGGCTGCAGGGAATGATAATATCGAGAGAGCAAGATTATGCGCAGGAGCTTTTTACTCTGCATAGAGAAATATTCACGAGGAACATCGTGATGATAAAATAGCAGGGTGAGGGCGAGTGTGGGCCCGTTGAAAGATAGCACAGAGGTTATTACTCTTTTGGAGGGGAGAATTCCTCTGTTTTTTTACTGGAGGAACAGTATTATTTCCATGTACGTGTGTTGACCCCCGCCCCTTGCTCCACACATCACACAGATCACCTGCGTAGTAGTATTCCGCACCATGGTGCAATCTCGTCACCGCACAATCGTCCCTGTTCGAGGTGTCGCTGCCTGATGGCCGACGGCGGCAACTATTCCGATGCCGAGGACCTGTCCCACCGGGGTAATCTGCAGCGGTGGTGGATGCGATCGTCACGAGCGGTGGGAGGGGCAGGAGAAGGGGGGGCATCGAAGCACGCGAATTCCCTCGCCCCCAACGAGGATAGGCGGAAGATATCGACGAGTCACGACGGAGCCACGACGCTGTTCACCTCCGGAGGATGATAACAATGATTTCCCCGAAGGCGATCATGAGCCTCACAATCAAGCCATAGAGAGATCGTCGGTGGCAGAGGCGCCGGCAGACAGGAGGAGCCGTCATGACGAGAGGCCACACGACAACCAACTAGAGTGGGCAAGTGGCAACAAACGGATGCAACAATAGGAGACGGCGTGACGAGAGTCGGAGGCGCCAGTGGATTGGAGGGGGTTGGCGTAATGAGAGGCGAGAAGCGACGCAAAAACCAGCCGGACAAGGGGCACCACGAGAGGGGGGCAATGAGTTGCGTAGGTGAAGACAGACTGCAGGTGGTGGTGTGAAGGGAGTCGGCGGTGCGATGAGAGGCATATGCGCAGACAGAAGGGAGGTGGGGGTGTTACGAGAGGTGGCGGCACGACGAGTGGTGGAGGGGCCAACGGTATCGCGATCCTTGTCGCTTGTCGTTTGATTGTATTTTTTTTGTGGGCAGTCATGATCGTCGTGTCCGTATTCCCCCCCGGCTTCCTTGATGTTACAGTCGCGCCCCCCCTCCCCAGCTGTCTCTTTCCCCCCTCTCACTCCCTCAGCGCTCGACTCTCCTTCTCCCGCCGCATCCATGCCGCATATCATCATAGGTTGGTTGAAATTTTTTATGGTGCTGGGCAGTCTTTATTCATCATTATCGTCGTCGTGCCCCCCCACCCCGGCTTCCTCGATGTTATCGTCGCGCTCCCCTCTGCTGTCTTCCTTCTCCCACTTCACTCCTTGAGCGCCCACATCTACATTGCAGATTGTATAATAACTTGATCAACCTGGCACACCATCATCGGGTTTGATTGTCATGTTTTTAATGTGGGGGGGTCGACGTCCTGCCCCCCATCGACGGCTTCACTCCCTCAGCGCCCACATCTACATTGTAGATTGTATAATAACTGGATCAACCTGGCACACCATCATCGGGGTTGATTGTAATGTTTTTAATGGGAGGCGGTCGACGTCATCATTGTCGTCCTGCCCCCCATCGACGGCTTCCTTAATGGGATGGGAGAATTGGTCAAGCTCCTTTCCCCCTCCGCTCTTTTCCCTCTCTCTTCCAAAGCCTCCTTCACTCGTTCCTCCGTCTCCTGTCGTATCATCCCGTGCCCACCTCGTCTGATTGTTACATATCCTTGTTGTCGGTCGTCTGTCATCCGGATCCGTCGTTTGGTGGAAGAGGTGCATGATTTGACGTTCGAATGGGCCCCCGAGTATGCTGCCATATGAAATAGACGTTGAATGGCTGAGGAGTCGAATTAAGGGGACGTCGATATCCTTTTTCAGTGGGACATACCTATTGTATGCCCACTGACGGCACCTCGTAACTTTGGCCGAGCCTTTTATGGTACGATATTCGATAACAGATCGCTAAACATTGCTGGTAGGCGGCCAGACCCAACTCCCAATAGCGACGAGCGAGCGAGCTCGAGGGCAGCGAGGGAACAAAAAATCATCCGACAAAAGGAGGAAGAGAAGCAACATGGTGAAAGTTTGGTACGAACCCGGGCAATTATGCGCAGTGATAATCAGTTGCTATTTTTCGTCACATTCCATTCCTCCGGTTTCCCAGTCTCCAGGGGTTGAGGACATGATCTGTAGGCTACAATGTTTTTTATTTTGCAGTAATTCTAACGAGCCCCTCCTTGCCCCCTCCCCCCACTCTTTATTCACGACTCTCTCTTTCAAGGTATGAACCGCCCCCCTTCGGCCCCGGGACCTCCCTCAACCGTCCCTCCTACGGCGTTGTTGAAGCGAAACCCTATTTCATCCAGCAGCTTTCACGCCGTCCCCAGGGGATGCTAATCGCCGGTTCAATCGCGACGTTCATGGCTCTCGCCTACATCCCCCTCAGTGAGTTCGCTGCATTTAGCGCTGCTATAATAACGACATTATCGATCAATAAAATATATTGAAGGGGGGGGGGGGTATTGTTTTTTTTTTCGTTGGATTCTCAACGTCCTTTTTTAGGAGAGGGCGAAGACAGAATACAGTACTTTTTTTTCAACTATGCGCCATGAATGCTCAAAATTCCGATTCCCCTCCCACCCTCATCTCTTATTCACACACTATACTTTACACCAGTGATTCGTGAGAACAGTAATGGTCTTCCCTTCACTATCTCTCCCGAATACCAGGCCGCCCAGCGTGCCTACATGCGTTATCACAACATGAACCCCATTTTTGGGATTTCTTCCCGGTGAGTCCATGTCGTGTAGAAATGTATTGTGTTCACAATTTGCTTGGGATTGATCGGCGTAAATTTTCACTCGATCCTTGGATGCCTAGCTGAGGTGATTTGAGTTAAATGTGACTCAACATGATTTTTTCCTTCGTTGTTCATTTTGCTTGAATTTAGGTCTGCACGTGCCACAGATGGCGATCACTGATCGAGATCATAAAATTATACTGTTGGTTTCATTCGCCATGCACCGAGTGTTACCTATGGCAATGATTATGAAAACTTTAACTTGTAGTTTGAGCTGAATAGGGTATTGGGGGGGGGACAGGAAACCTTCATTCCTTCTGGTTCGTAGAAACCATCTGCAGTCGAGGGGACGGGGGGGACTGTTGCGTAATAATTATTAAGACTATTTCCCTATGTCCTGCGACGTATTGTAGTTTTTGGGAATAAAATATGTCGAAGCCTTCTTAAACCTATTAGCAGTCATATAAGGGAAGATTGCAAGTCAAAATTAAGCAGCATCGAAGTTAAAGCAACTTGAACCCGTTTCAAAGTTAGCGGAGCCATTGGGAAGCAGCGTGGCCATCTATGAGCAATTTAAACGCAGTTTGGGTCTTCCAAAGACTACCATTTGGGCATGAAATGAGCAATCTTTCTAGGCATCCACTGTCCCCCATAGAACTGACTCGATCCAGGCACCCACTTGTTACCCTTCTCATCCACGACATCTTTCATGATTTCCGCCTCTCGCCTCAAATTCACCAGTTCCCTTTCCATGTACTCCCTATCAGCCTCAGCCTGCATGAGAGGCATAAGCGCGTATCGCACCTTTCGCTCTTGCATCTTTTGTTGAATACGGGCTTGGTTCGTTTTGCCCACCTGGTAAAAGCCGTAGAGGATGGTGATAGTGGCGCCGGCCCATAGTTGCCACCCTTTGGGACCACGCTCCGGAAGGTATCGACCGAAGTCGATCTACGGCAATGATGTCGGCGGTGAATTTTTGGAAGGCAGAACTTGTGAGATGAATAGTATCCCCCCAAAATATTCGCGACAAAATACGATACGTCGCGATCACTCATCAATTCTAAGTAATATCGCTCGGCTGAAAATACTCTCCGCACGACACTACAAAATAATCAAAAATTACCTTCTTATATCCCCCCGGAGGAGGCATATCCTGGACGGGAGGGGCGGTTGATGGACGAAGGCTCATGGCTATTGTTGTTGTATCAGTTGTTGATATTCCACCTCTTCTTACTGTCACTTATCGTACTATCACTCCTTTTATTGTGTGTGCGAATAAGCGAGCGAGGTCCGTTTTTGGGGGCGATGACCCCCAAAATCCCCGCGCGATGGTCATCATGGTCTGTCCTTGATGCGTCTGTGCTTCCAGAAAATCATCAAAATGATCTCTGCTCCGCCTCCGAGCCTGTGAAAACCACCTCTTTCCAGTACAAACAATGGTCGACAAAAAGAAGAAGCGCAACAAGGCACACCAGCCGAAAACAACTACACGGATGACGGCAAACGAGGATCGAATTAGTGGCACAATGGCCCCATCACTCAACGGAGAAGATCTAAATAATGTTTCGTCGTCGAGGGTATGTTCCTCCCCCCCCCCCGAGTGGTATCGTACAACACCATGTTTTTGGAAGTTAATGCATGTGTATGAAATTGCATCACCATCAACTTGATATGGTTTCAGCATTCACAAATTCATCCGTTCTTTTCCCGAGCCCGAGGCATATCGGAAACGCGCGATGAAATACGACGGGGAGAATTAGATCCACGAAACCTGCTGCCCATACAGGTGTCTGACTCGCTATATCATTACTGTTAATGATACAATGTAAGAAGGACGTTCGATTATGGTTACAATTTATGATGATCAAATAATATCAGGTATTGATCGGACCCAGACACGGACCGTGGTATTTCTCATTGAACAATCACAGATTTTTGGTATTAGAGAAGCAATGTCACAAGAAGGAGGGGTTGTTGGAGAATGCAGGATACAACAGTATGATTGCTGTGTGCGTCAGGGCGCCTAGGAGCAAGGTGGAAAAGTAGAGATTAACAGTCGACAACTGTGCATTGGGGGGCAAACTTCACAAGGAAAGGCGTTGAGGGCGGAGGCGGGTCCAATCCAAGAAGAGCGGAAGGCACAAGAAGGAGGAGATGCAGATTTAGTAATTGGTACATTAGCCCCATACAAGGAGGTGATAAATTTCATTGCACCCCATGCACAGCAATGGGCGCTTATATATGCGCCCCTTTTTTTTTGAGCTTCCGAAAAAAAATAATTTCTCCGCCAATTTTTGTACCCTCAGCCACGGAAGGGTAACACCAACTCGCTGAGCAATAGTCGACATCAAAAATGATGGGAACGTGAACAATTCCGCCACATTGAGGCTGGAGAGGTTATTCGCATTGTTGGTTGGACAATCCCTCATTGGGTGTGGCGATGGTGAACAGATGCTGACAACAGGGATGGAGGTTGATGTCTGAATCGATGCAGGGGGTTGGAGGAACGATCAACAGAGCGAATGCAGGTGTATGTATATTGATGGCATCAATCAATAAACTGTGGACACTGTGTCGTGCTGGTCGCTTTGTGTGAGCATTATTCCCGACAATCTGGCACCCAATGACACCACTTGTCACGTTGCTTGCGGGATGATGACAATCATGTACCTATGAGAGGATGATCCGGCAAGCTCGTGGTGGCAAAGCTTAAGCAAGGCATTGAAGGCAATACAGACCGCGATGAATGTGGGGTCAATGAGTCTGATCCTTGAGGGTAGTGGTGATTTTAAGTACAGAGTCTTTGAGCTAAGGGTGATGTGATACTACATGCGTGGCATGCCTGACAGTATGTACATCGAAGATCTCCATTCAACATCATGTGATGTTGTGGATCCATTAACTATTCATGGTTGGCTCTACAGGAGCATCAGGTGATGTGTTAGATCTCTGATGTCAGTTTACTGACATCAGAGGTTCCACTTGGTGCTGATAAAACGTTTTTGTGTACTTAAGGTAAGTACTGAACACACCTAATGTCTGGCCTCAGGTCAGGCATGCCTAATTTGTAACAATGGTTACAACAGTTACTGTGAACTCTGGGCTAATGTCACTAGAGATCGGGCCAATAATATGAGGTTACGGTACACTCCCAGGCTCCATTTGTGCCCATCGACTATTTTGATTGGTGCTCGCGATTCCAATTACAATGGTCTGTCATAGGTCAGGATTTGTTCCTTTGGATTTTCCTCAACATTGGGGATCCTGATTTCATGTAGCAGTGTGCATGCACGAAATGCCAATTCCCTAATCTCCTCAAGCCTCTCACCAAGATCCACAGTTGTCGACTCCTTGCAACCATTGAATGCCTGGAATGTAATAGCCATGATGGATGGATGTACTCTGACATGGGACACATGCCGCAGAGCATCTCTTTCCTCCAGCCCTCAATAAATGAAGAAAGCTTGATCGTGATCAAACACATCGTCATCGCTCATGATCACGATTTTTCTTGGCAACGATCCCTCCTCCTCTGATCCCTCATCGATGAATCACACATGATCTGTCTTATTGTCACTTGTCCTCATTGTTATAAAAAATGAGAGGTGATGATATGTGTGAGTGTGAAGTTTTCCCCCAGGCCTTGTCGTGTGACATCGCAAATCATAGGAGCGTGCTTCAAAGTTCACAATTGGATATTGTACGATAGATTGGGCCGGTTGGGAAGTAAATTCGACCAGTGGGACAGCCTCCCATGATGACCGGTGGCCCTCCCTGCCCATCAATTGTTTCTAGAGTTGATACAATAACATGATCTAGGTTGATAACCCTGTCATAACGTACCTAATAACTCAGCGATAAGGTACGTGACAAGTTTTACGTTTTTGGTGTTGTGATGATGCAGCCACGTTGGAATTCCATATCTCACTCTCCCCATTGCACATCAACACACCAAAAAGCGAAGCACGATGATCAATTACAATTACAACTCAAGTTTTAAGTTTTGGTGTTGTAATGACGCAGCCACGTTGGAATTCTATATCTCACTCTCCCCATTGCACATCAACACACAAAAAAGCGAAGCACGATGATCACCCGCAGCCTCCTCATCGCCGCGTCGTTCATCATCGTTAGAGGGTGGGGCGAAAACTGCGCGCTCGCATTCGCACCACGCACCTCATCCGGCGGCCATGGCGTAACCCCTCCATCTCACCGCCGGAGGTCCGTGTTCGCATCGACGACGACGAAGATGATGATGACCTCCTCCCCCGACGGGGACACGAGGAGGACTTTCCTCGTCGACTTCTCCAAGCTGACGGCGGGTTGTTTCGTCCCCGCGGTGGCCATTATCGCGACCACGGCAACATCGCACCGTCCATCCGTCGCGCATGCCCTCGACTTCGACGCATTCGAGAAGGGGGAGATCGCGACCGACACCGAGGAGTGCAATCCGAGGTTGGATCCGAAGTGCATACCGAAGTTGACCCACGACGAGGCGCTGTGCAAGTACGGCGTGGTCGGGGCGACGGAACGAACAGCCGCATGTCGCAGAGTGAGGGACTCGGGGGGTCAGCTCCCCAATGCCAGCAAGGCCGGAGAGAGGAGTACGATGGGTTGGTTGAATGGGGATATTGCGCTGACCAAGTAGATAGGCTTCCAACGTCGATGAGACAACGACGTTTCTAAAAATTAACAATTGGACAAAATTTACTCCTTCATTGTTTCCCCTCTACTCCTCAACATGCACCCTTAATCACTGAATGGGCATCAAGGCACCGGCTAACATAGTAAATTGACATCAGGACATGTTTCCCTAGCATTACAGCAGTTTAAGGATAATTATCTTACGTAAGTCGCGAATAATTCGAGGGAGGAATAAAGCATAAATATGGTGCGGAATGATGAATTAATCGTGGTTTTCAACAATATGTTATATTTTGTTCCAAAGAGGGACATAATGTGAAAAAATAATATGCTCGTTTGTCCGCCATTCACTTCATAAACAATTCCCCCGCAGAAACGGACGAGCCCCGTCGACTTCGCCGCTACTGGTTGGAGGGCGATCAACCTAGTCGCGTGACGTTTACATAAGAATCGACCACGTGCCTCTCCTCCGGGGGTCCCTCATCCTCGACCGTCTCCTCCACCTTGTTCGCGGGAGACGGGGCGCTCGTCTCCGCCACCATCGCGTCCTCCTCCTCCCGCTGCCCCTCCTCCTCCGCCACCGGAAACGCACCCCAGCATCGATCCCGCTGCATGGCCACAGCATCATCGTCGTTCGTTCTCGATCTCTTCCTCGACGTCCTGCGTTCCCTCAACGACGAATTCAGCATCGCGTTCAATTCCACGAGGTCCGACGTGCCATGCCACCGGGAGTGACATGAGGAATTCGCATCCCCCCCGCCGCCGCTCGATGCGTCGACGCACAGCGGCACGACGCACGTGGGACACATCCACGACGTGTTGCGATTCATCGTCTTCCCGGAACACAGTCGACATATGAGACGCCCCTCCCTATTCCCTAGGCCGTAGCGCCCCCCCCCCCGAACGTCGCCGTCCGCGAACGCGACCGCGGTGGTGCCGTCATTCTTATCGATCTTAGGTATGCGCACGGGAACGTGATCGTGCCTATCCCCGACGTGACGACGGACCCTGACGAGATCGACGTCGTTCGTGAAGCCTTGGCAGTACCGTCGCCTGAGAGGCCACATGCCGCGCTTCACGCGCGACTCGACGATGGCGTCGATATCGTCATCGGTGGTGGCGGTAAATGTCGTATGGAAAGTCGTCGCTTTCGTGCCGACGATGCCCGAGGACGCGACGACGGCGGCGTACGACGTCTCGACCTCGGCGGCATCGCGATCCACCGCGTCGTCGTCGTTTTCGTCGTCGTCGCGGGTCGTCCCGGCCGCCATGGCGACACGCCTCGTCGGATCGGCCAGCCCGACGAGCCACCGTACCTCGTCCTCCAATGCGCGTATCTTCGATTGCATCCTCGATATTAGGGACGATTGCTCGTCCTGCCGTTCGCGCATCGTCCTCATCCCCTCCTCGACGGAGGAGGAGGGAACGACGTCCAGCCCCCCGACGGCCACGGCCGACGCGGACGCCGCGTCGTCGTAGTGTCCCACATCATCTCGAGGTCGTTCGAGGAGTTGATGGGGGTGGAGATTGGGGTATATCTCTCCGTCCCGCTGCTGTTGCTGCTCGTCGGATTGGGACGTCGTCTCCATAGTTTGGGGGGGGAAGGGTGGTGGACCGTTGGATAGAGAGTGGGGATTTCGCGGATATTTTGGAACACTTTAAGTATGAAGAAAAATAGAGTTATCGGCATGGAGTGAGGCGGCGGACGGACGGACGGTCATATTTTAAGTAAAACAGAACAGCCGTTGCCGATGCAGCCCGCCGCTGCCCAGCTGCGCTCCCCAATCTTGTCACCTTTCATCACGAAGTAGAATAACACCATGTCGCCGAAGAATCACGAATTCATCACCCGGAAATATCCCCGTTGCATCGCGACCATATCTGCCGGTTTCGAGAAGGGGGACTTCTTGGTACGAGAGGAGAAGGGACAGCGCGTGTACTTCGATTTCTTCGAGGAGGCGTTCAATTACATCGCGGCGAAGGGCTATTCGCGTATGCCCAAGGGGGAGGAGGGGGAGTGGATGGATTTGATGGTACGTTGAGAGGAGAGGATGAATCATAATGGGTGCATGAGATCCAGAAATGAAAGGGAGGGAGAGGGAGAGATGGAAAGAGAGTAATAGTAGTAGTAGTGAGGTGGATGGGGGGGAGCGTGAGGTTATAGTGGGGGTCGTCTGTCGTCTCGTCTTTTTTGTGCCCACAAGGGGGGGGGGGGATAGCCCGTGATATCTCTTCAGGTCGTTTTTCTTGGCATCACCACAATGATGAAATAAATCCGGAGAGTAATCGTCGGGCGTCATGATATGGCATTTGTTTTTTCACATTCAATATGCCACTTCGCACTCATCTACATCGCGCTATTCACTCACTCAATGATAGGAATCCGTCCATGCGAGCGTCAAGGGGGGTATGAAGTACAATACCGGTCGTCTCCTAATGATTTTGCACAAGCCACTCGTTCCCCAGGGAGGGGATATATACGACAACGGCGGGCGTTATGGCGAGGAGCCGGACATGGGCGATGGAAACATGATTCCCATGCCATGATAAAGTGGGTCGCGATATGGATAAAGCAGTCAAGGTTGCTCTGCCCTTGATCGGATCGCTCATTCGAAATTGCCTTTTGATTTTGAATGCTCGATGGTGTGATTCGAAAGCGTCCAATATAGAGAGGGGGGGGAAGCAAGCTGGATGAAATGCTACAAGTTCTTCACTTCATGTAATATGTTAATTGTTGATGAAATAAGGTGTTAGAAGTAACGAACACTTAAGTAAATTTGCAGCAATGCAATTTTTCATCATGATTGGAGGGGTAATAACTCAGCCAAACCTCAGCATATGTTAAATGTTACCAGATTTCACTGTTTGTTATTTCCCACCTGTCTTGGTACTCAAAAGTCCACTCTGAATGAAATTGAAAATAAGTCGTGGTGCAACGTGGCTAAAGGCTTGTCCAAAGTATCATCTTCTGAAATGTGTCACCGCTCGAAATGATATCTATGTTTGGGTTGATTGCATGCTTATTGTTTTCGCCTTTTGTTCAACTCGTTCTCTACCCAGTCCAATCACGGCAGCACTTCGCCCCGTCGTAAGCGATATTTAACCTATCGCGAGATACTGCCCTTGGAAATACCGTCTTCTTTTGGAGCTCCATCATCGCCGGTGTTGTTTTCACGCATATTATGAGAAATTTGTTTCGCGGCCCGTGCGTCTATCCCTAATAATCCATCGAGTTTTCTTCGGTACCATCGTTGTATGTCTGTGAAGCAGTGATCGTGCGAACCGTAATCTATGTAAAATAATCCGTAAAAAGCTGTCCATGCGGTGAGAACGGCGGTCCCTGACTTCCTATCAATGTGGTCGGGCGATTGGGTGTATGGGTGTATGGGGGAAGGAGGACATTTTAACGAGATGTCGATTGAGGAAGAAAGCGGCGGGGCGTCGAAAACCTAGCGTAAAAAGGGACACGTAGTGCTCACCAAGCTCGTTGAGCTTTATCCGAGATGGGCATTGCAAAGTTTAACTAATGATAGGGTGGGAGTTGATTCGATATTTCGTTGAATTGTTGTCTCTCAGGTGTTATTGTGGAAGTGAACAAAAATCAAAAATCCTGTTCCCGCGTCAAGTCATTTTAGCAGAAGACCCGTGAGACCCTCGCCTCCTCCTCAAAGTAATAGAAATATGTCCGAATGGAGGTATGCAAAAGATGCCATTAGGCAACGCCTCGCAGACGCCAGGGAGCGGGAAGCATCCGCGGCCAAAATTTACGAATCTGCGAAGACTAACCTGGACGAGGCACGTGCTAAGGTGAGGGCGGCGAAGCAGATGCTGGAGGAGGCGGAGGGGAAATGGCCGGAAATCGAGATCGACGACGAGCCATTGGTGGCCTCTCCTCCGTCAAAAAAGCGTAGGAAATTTTCGGCATCACTCTCCATGAGGAGCATTGCCGTCGCCCCTGCAACCACAGGGGGTATCGTCGCCGCTTCAACTGCTAGCCTGCATCAGCAGCTTCAACAAACCAATTGGGTGGTCATTCAACAGGAAATCGGCCAGCAGACGCCGCAAGGTCAGCTGCAGCAGGGAATTCCCCCCTCCCAACCGCATCGGCAACAACCGCGCTCCTCTTATTTGTCTGAGCAGTCATTTGCACATCAAGCCTCGTCCCAACAAGCGAAGCAGCGATTTCATCTCACACCCCAAGCCAAGGTTGCACTACGAGAGGCTGTCCTATCAGCTATTCGCCATCCAAATGGCATCATCGATCCAAGTTGTTTACAGCGTGCCATAGCGGAGGGATTGCCCGAAAGGGTTATATTGAAAGCTGCTGTGGTGGCAAGGGAGCGCGACAAACGTAATAGGGAGGACAGGGTCAGGACTAGTTCTTCAGCCAGGGTCGTCGTCGCCGCTACAACTGCTGGCCAATCGAGTCATGCTGGTACTGGTGGCATCAGTGGAGCAGTCGGTGTGTCGAATGCTACTGCAATATTACATACGTCAAATGGCAATAATAGGGGTGTTATGGAGGTTGCAGTTGCTAACTATGAGGCTGTAGTAAAAAAATGTGAACATCCAGAACTAAATGGGACCTTCAAGAGGATGGATGGTCCTGAGACGCTACCTGTGCCAAACGGGCCTGTTATTTTTCCAAATATTTACGAAAAAAGTGGTCTCTGGAGGGGGGAGAAGGTAACATTTGAAATTGATCGTTCTCGCGTTGGACGGGAGTGGTCTTGGGGTATTTGTTTCAAAATTGGAGCAAAGATGTGTTGTAAGTATACACAATGGACTGTTAACGAAATGCCATCAGAAACTGGCTGGGTTAGGTACCATCGAGTGGAAGGAGAAGAATGTTATATTTGAAATTTTTCATTGGATACACAATGGACTGCCAGCAAAATGCCATCAGAATCTGGTTGGGTTAGGCTTCGCGAGGAGAACTTTAAGGCTGTGGTTGAAGGGTGAGAACATCCTGAAATAAATCGGACTTTCAAGAGGAGGGAGGGATGTGAAATTTACAGAAAAGCTCGGCGATGGCAGGGGGGAAATGTAGTATTTGAAATTTTTCATGACAACGTTTTGGGAGGGTGGTTCATTTGTAAAATTATACTAGATAGCGAGCGTCTGTACGAAAAATGAATTGCCAGCTTAATGCCACCAGAAACTGGATGGAGTGTGTGCTCGAAAAGAACAATCAACCATTCTGTACGAATGCGAGTAATACCATGAAAAACATAAGTATCCAGGATTGTTTGAAGTAGTGCCTGTGGTGGGGGAGGGTTGGGGCTGGCTGGCACAAGAGGGTTGACTGCACTGACTGCGTGCTATGAGTGCAGTTATCTCTCTAGAGATAATCGCACGAAGACATCAAAGGAGGAGTAGTAGGTTACTGTCCTCGTGTGAAATAGATTTATTGGACACAAGTTCAGTAACACCTTCTACAAAAATATGTCTATCTTTGCAGGCTCTCGCACTTGATAATCCTTACGCAGAAAGGTATCGGGCCAATTGGATAGATACCAACTGTCAAAGCGATTTTACATTGATTGGGCCAAAATTGTAACCACCGTTTGAGGTCAACTTGACAGAATTCACATTTGCTTTGAGCTGGTTGGAATGAATGCCCAAGACGCAGTGGCTAGATCAATCAACGACGACAGCCCTTTTTTGTCGCTGGGAATGTCTATTCCTCGTCCTCTGAGGTGCCCGACTGCCAGCACGCAACCTTCGGGCAACAGCACTCTTTTATTAAATTATTCATCATTTTCTGCTACCACCAAACCCAGAAAATCCCATCATGGCAGCAATGTCTGGATGGATACCTCCGTCCTCATCCATCTCCTCTTCGTCGTCGACTGGTTGATCTCCTTCAGGCGCGCCCATCTCTTCTCCATTCTGTTTTTCAACCGAATCCGAAAGATGCGAGCGACCACCCTCTTCCCTTTCTCTGCGCTTGCGTTCTTCCCGTCTCCTCGCCCTCTCCGCCTTTCGTCGTAGGGCCTCGTTATCCTTCCTGCGAACCACCTCCTCGAAGTCCATTCCATCCGACGCAACTACGCCCCCGACGTGAACGCCAGAACTATCTCCCTCCCTCTCCCGCTTCCTCTCTCCCAGTACCCTCAAGACATCGCTCACCTCATCGGTCGTGCTCTTCTCGACCCTCATGGAATATCCCAGGTATCGCTGATGCTTCTTCCCGTTGATGTGATCGAGGTAGGTCAACGAATCCTTAAGGAAGCAATCGCACACACGACAGTGCCATCCCACCCCGTCCTTGCACTTAGTCGTGCCCGATGCCGGCGTCAACGGCGCCTCGCCCCCGATGGCGTCGTCCGTCCTGGACCTCGTGGCGCTCGCGGCGGCGGGATCGATGATCTCCGTGGAGCCCAACTTGCCCTCGAGGTCGACCCTCCTCGCTCGCGATTTCAGATAGGCGCGCTGCGATCCCATGGGCCCGGCCCTACCCTGCATCGCGGGTAGGAATTCCTCCTTCTCCTCGATCGGATCCATCTTCGACTTGATGGCGGCTGCGATCCCGACGTCGCCGCGGGCGGTGGCGGCGTTATCGTTATCCGCGTCGCCTACGGCGGCGGCGGCGACTGATCCGGCGGAGGCCTCGACGGCGGCAGCACGCGAGTGGGCGCGAGCCTCGAACGCCTCCTTGTCCCATGTTCGTCGTTCGACGTTTACGCTTTTGTTAATGGACGATGATGACATGTTGCTTTTGCGACCACTCCATCAATATTTTGTTTCATATCTCTACACCATAGAGGCCGGGGTTCAAAGCCAACTAATGTTCTAGGATGTGACAGCTAAATCATTCGCATGTCGAGTGTCCGCCGCCCCCGCCCAGCTCGATTGTAAGTTTAAAACAAGGGCTATGCTAAGTTTCAAGTTGACCCAAGGATGTAATAAATGCTAAATTTTGTGCTGAAATTAATGATTACGTCGGGGGTTTCTGGAATCGGTTCCACAGCGTTTCAATTTAAGTTATCCTAATTTTTAATATCTAATAATTATTTAGTGTCTGGTTCTTAAACCCCGGTAGTTCTTCAACCCCGGCCTATGTATGGTAGATACAAAATTATGATAGAGAAGAATTGGCCCCATCACAAATTGAATCGTCTGTCCGTCTCCACCCTCTCCACCACCCATTCAGCCCTCGCTCGCGAGCCCATCCGTGTCTCACAAACACAAGTAGTGGGGTAAATCATTATTTCGCCACGGCGATCGTTCATCCAAAATGCGTTTTTTTAGCATGGCTTCCTTGGCCTTGTCCTCTATTTTGGGGGTCTCTGCCATACAATTCGTCACCTCTGTCAAGGTCGGAGATAAGGTCAGTGTTTTATTTCGGAATACTCGCGTAGAGGTGGGAGGTTAGATATGAATAAGTTTTGTATTACGAGCTTGGAACTGCGCGTGTGCACCCCACAGTTAGCACACATGTCACAGCGGTCTCCACCTGCCCAAAACAACGCGCCGAATAACTCATCCGTTCCACCCGAATTGACAAGTTTCCCATGAGGTGCAAGCGTTCGCAAAAAGCTCCATATCGAAAGTCAGCCCCCCGAAATTCATTTTCGGGCCGTGGTAGTCTTGTTTTTCTACATTCCCACTCCTGGACGATGGATGATCCTCACGGATCTCTTGTTAGCGCCCTGGCGCAATTTCGTGTTGGGAGATAACCGTAGAACGCACATTTTTGTTTACCCGCATCTGAACGTGGAGGTACACTGAACTTTACGGGGGTGGATATGTCTAACGCCGTTGTTTGTCGTCCCCCTCGCCTTAACGAAGCTTCCGTCCGTAGAGCTACACTCAGGCTTCCCCCCGATGAAGATTGATCTTCGAGAATATACAAGCAACAAGAGTGTCCTACTCGTTGGTCTCCCTGGAGCCTTCACTCCCACATGTGAGTCGATGATTATCCCCCTTATTTCCCCCCGTTTCGATTCATTCACCGGTAGTTTATAATTTGAGCATTCCTTCGCACATCATTCAGGATCCAACGCGCAAGTCCCCTCTTATGTGGAATTACAGGAAAGTCTACATTATAAGGCAGGGATCGATGAGATCATCATTTACTGCGTGAACGATGGAGCAGTCATGAGCGCTTGGGCTAACAGTTTGGGAGTTGAGCACTTCGATGCCAATGATACTGACGGAATGATCACCTTCTTGGGAGATCCTACTGGGTCCCTAACTAGAGAGCTCGATATGGAACTGAACCATCCAGGTCCTGCCAGTGTGGGTATCATCGGACGGTGCAAGCGTTTCGCGTTGTACGCGGTATATGGCGAGGTACGATACGTTGCCGTCAGCGAGGCCGAGGATGATCCGGCGGGGGATGATGATCCGTCGGCAACTTTGGCACCAGCGATTATGGATGCAATCATGAAGATTAAGGATGAGCTTTAGATCTTGGAATTTAGAGGCTTTGATATCCATTGTTCCTCACAAGTCAGATGCTAGTATCCCCGAAGGAGGCAGTAATGACGCTCCATGATTGCTGTTCTGGAGTCCGGAGCTGACAAGTAAATCTTTGGTTTGAGGATGCATTCCTGCGCATCTTGTGTTTGCCACTTCGAGAGTTAAACTGTTTGACTTGCGTGTAACTGACCAAGTAATTTTGCCCACATTTTCAGTTAAACCTATTTTGTTCTAGAAATGTGCTCAATTTTCATTATGGATATCATTATCTCTTCCTCTTCCCCCGCTTACTTTGTTCTTTCTTTTCGTCGACGACTTTCCTGACAATACAAGATTGTTTAGTCGTCAACCTTGTCGCTGTGGCAGTCATAGGATCGTCGGGCCATGGGTGTCTCGGATACCGCCCACGCATTTCCGCCCGAACTGAAGGATAAATCTCATTCCAAAAGAAAGGAAGATCAACAGTTTGAGCCAGAGGCTTCCCTGAGGGAGAAAGAAGTACAAGAGACACAGGAATAGCAACACCAGGCGGTCCAACCGTCGGAGACTCCTTCTGACCAAAAAATTGTTGTAACTTTGCTGAAGCAGTCGGTCCGATCTCTGAACTGTATGTTACTGGTATGGCTGAACCATCAGGGGCTCTAAGTAAGGTGGGGAAGAGATCAAGTTGATCTTGATGGGTACCAGTCAATTGCGTCTGTAAAATACTCAACAAATCTAACTTGAGGGATCCTACTGCTCCAAGCCAAGGTTCAATCATGTCGATGAATACTTTTTCGTCTTCATTTTGTCCATTTCCATTCCGAATTGCATCAAGGCTTGCAAAGCACGGTGGCCAAGGTTCATCGCAATTATGTTCCTGAGCCATTCGAACACGTGTTAGCAGTTCCACAATCTCGTCCGTATTTTTGCTTGATTGAAATACCAGTGCCTTCGCTCCACCCAATGAACTGATAGTGTCTAGTAACATGTTTGTGATTTCTTCTGATGGCGGTAATGGTAGAGGTGTGGACGATAACACCAAAGCTCCAACTTTTGTTATTCGTCTCTTCCTCACCTCATACCCCTTGCTTGCAACCACATAAAGTTCCTCTTCTTCTGAAGATACCTTGCTTAATTCTGACGGATCAATTTCTGCGTATGATCTGATTCTGGTCTTTCCATCATCGCCCGTAGATGTATCCACCACAATGATGTATTCGCCTTCATCCTGTTTCCCGTCCAGCCGAGCAGATTGGCCGAGGGATAGCATGTACGTGGAACCTCCGTAGGACGCAGTTCCTTTACGATGTGCGATGAGATCAATAAAACCAGGTAGGAGAGCAGTTCCGACACAATCCGAAACTTGTGTGACAGTTAACTCTCCAAGCAGTGCCTTTGATACAGCAGATGCTGCTTCGCTACTTATGCGGGATGCAAAAGTGAGTAATTCCTTTCCGATGAACGATTGTTGCCCAGCTTTTATCGCGTCTGCAACGTTAAGAGCTATGCTTGATTCTTGGCTAAAACTATCTTCCCGATCTTGCACCACGGCGGCTATCACGGCAGCTGCTAGCGGAGCGTCGCCTAAAACGGAAGCTTTTATTATTGCAGTTGCAAATCGAGGGTGTGTTCCTAAGCGAGCTATGTCATTTCCAAGACCGGTCACCTTATACCTCTTTCTTCGATCATTAGCCAGTCTTAACTCTTCTAATGCACCAAGGTTGAGAAGAATTTGGTATGCTTTCGTCATTGCATCTTTCGGGGGTGGATCCAAGAATGGCAAGTCATCGTATATTTCTTCGGCAGAAGTGCACCCCCATTCAGATAAAAGCAGGACTGTCGGAACTAGGTCTGTACTGGAAATTTCTGGTGTGGTGTGCTGATCCAATTTATCATGCTCTACCTCAGAAAAAATACGTATACAATGCCCAGGCCTTGTCCTACCGGCTCTTCCTGCTCTTTGCACAGTCGAATCTTTCGAACATGCTACTGTGATCAAATGAGGAAGTCCTGTATTGGCGTCGTATTTTGGCTGACGTCGTAGACCGGAATCGACTACACACGTCACTCCTTCGATCGTTAACGATGCTTCGGCTATTGGTGACGAAATTATTACTCTCCTTCGAAGGTCAGCGATGTCTCTAAATATCGCTCTATCTTGTGCGTGTATAGGCATGGTGCCATATAAAGGCAAAACAACTATGTCTTTCAAACCGCGACCATTCAATTCTTTCATGACTCTTTTAATCTCTTTCACCCCCGGTAAGAAGGCAAGGACGTCACCTTTAAAGGGTGCTTTGCTCAATCCTTCCTCAATTGCATCAGCTATCGTCTCTGTAAAGAGCTTGGTATCTCGGAGGAATGCGCCATGGCGAGGGCTATTTCTTTGCGAGTGTTGGACTGTGACTGGGTATTGTTTTCCCTCGCTCCGTAGTACGTTGCAAGACTCGACTCCCAGAATAGTCCGCAACTTTGAACCAGTACTCTCCTTGTCATCTCCCTCGGAAGGATTGCCAAGTAAAGTAGCACTCATTACAATTATTCTTAGATCAGGTCGATACGCCAGCTGCACCACTCTCAACAACGCAAGTGCTGTGTCTGAACCGACGCCTCTCTCATGAAACTCATCCAATATTACAGTATCAAAACCATTCAGCTCTGGATCTTCCCGCAGCATATTTAGCAACACGCCATCTGTCATCACCAAGATAGATGTATTTGGAGACTGTCTGCTTTCTCCTCGTATAGCATATCCAACAGATTCACCTACAGGCTGACCAATCAATTTCGACATCCGCCGGGCTGCTGATCGAGTCGCCACACGTCTAGGCTCCACGACGATGACTTTGCATGCATTATTTTTTCTGCATAGTAGAAGAGGGATGACGGTTGTTTTCCCCGCACCTGGCGCTGCCTCGAGCAGAAGATTGGGCTTGTCTTGAAGAGACTCACGTATTGGGTCCAGAATGCTAAAAATGGGCAGGCGTGCAACATCCCCTTCGATGTCTTCGGACCTGATATCATCAAAAAGCGTTTTCTTGCCGGAATCGAGGATTGATAATGCAAAGTACCTACTACGAAGTCCGAAATGTTGAGCTATAGGTTTGATTCGATTGTGTAAAGCTGTGAAGGCCGCCGACTTTACAATGAAGCCCAGATAAACAACCATCGCGAATGTACCGCGACATCGCCCATGATTGAAGCACAGCATCGCATGCCACCTCCCAGAGAGATGATGGGTTGCACGTTGAACGGCGATGCGATAGCTGACGGTGATGGTTGCATCGAGGTGTGATCGATCACAGCTGTCTACTTATCTATTGGTATACAAGATTAACCCCTGCGCCAGATACATTTGTAACACTTTTTTTGTCGCGACGACCGCAGTTAGTGAATTAATTATATTAAATCCTTCATAACTCAATCTAATACCGTCAATGAGTGTCCAGAGTCGTTTAAATCAGCCCCTTCCGATTATTTCGATGTAGGACACCCCTAGCGCTCTGAAAGGGTGTGTTGGAACTCTCCAGAATGGGTACTTACGGAAAGTACCTTT